>CAUYTI010143650.1:0-11425 GCA_963575145.1 Galago senegalensis | reverse complement strand
AGCTCACAGCAACCTCCAACTCCTGGGCTCAAGCGAGTCTCTTGCCTCCGCCTCCCAAGTAGCTGGGACCACAGGCGCCCGCCACAACGCCCGGCTGTTTTTTGGTTGCAGCCATTATTGTTGTTTGGCGGGTCTGGGCTGGGGATTCGAACCCACCACCTTAGGTGTACGTGGCTGGCGCCTTAGCCCGTTGAGCTATAGGCGCTGAGGCGACATGTTGCCATTCTCTTTTTTTCTCTGCTAAGGTGCAAATTCTCCTCAAAACAGTATAGTGGCCTGGTAGCTAGTGCTAGTTAAAATTGGCACAAGGGATAAATTTAGTTTACTATCATAACTAAACTGTCTTTTTTCTTTTCTTTTTTTTTTTTTGAGGCAGAGTCTCACTCTGTCACCAAGGGTAGAGTGCCATGGCATCCTTCATGTGATCCTCTTCCCTCAGCCTCCCAAGTAGCTGGGACTATAGGCATGTGCCATCATACCCAGCTAGTTTTTCTGTTTTTAGTAGAAATGGAGTCTCACTCTTGCTCAAGCTGGTCTCGAACTCCGGAGCTCAAGCAATCCACTGGCCTTGGCCTCTCAAAGTGCTAGGATTACAGGCTTGAGCCACTGCATCTGTCCAGCTAAATATTGTGTAAGAGTCACGGTTGGAGGCAGAGCATGGTGGCTCATGCCTATAATCCTAGCACTCTGGGAGGCCTAGGTCAGTGGATTGCTTGAGCTCCAGAGTTTGAGACCAGCTTGAGCAAGAGTGAGACCCATTTCTACTAAAATTGGAAAAACTAGTTGGATGTGGTGGCATATGCCTGCAGTCCCAGCTACTTAGAAGGCTGAAGCAAGAGGATCACTTAAGCCCAACAGTTGGAGGTTGCTGTTGAGCTGTGATGCCATGGCACTCTACTGAGGGTCCAAAGTGAGACTCTGTCTCAAAAAAAAAAAAAAAAAACAGTCACTGTTGGCTATTAAAATTGTTGTATTATTTTAGTATTATAGGCATTCAAAAAAGGGAGCTAAAGTTTAGATGAGGGTGATCACCACTGGAACTCAACTTTAAAGAAAGGAATCAATTTTGAAAGGCAGAGAGAAGAGAAGGACATTATAAGAACATTAGCAGAACTAAAAATCCTGAAATCACAATGTGGAAGTTCCTTTTTTTTTTTTTGAGACAGAATCTCACTCTGCTGCGCTGTGTCATCACAGCTCATAGCAACCTCTAACTCTTGGGCTTAAGCGATTCTCTTGTCTCAGCCTCCCAAGTAGCTAGGACTACAGGTGCCTGCCACAATGCCTGGCTGTTTTTAGAGATAGGGTCTTGCTCCGCTCAGTCTAGTCTCAAACTTGTGAGCTCAGGCAGTTCACCCACCTGGGCCTCCCAAGTGCTGAGATTAAAGGTGTGAGTCACTGCGGCCAGCATGTGGAGGTTCTTAAATGTCAGGTTGAGGAGTTTGTGTATAAATCTTTAGGTATGGGAAGCTATTGTGTGCTCTTGGGTAGGGTACTGATGTGTTAGAATAATCTTCTAATTTGGGATTAGTGATCGGGTACATTTATGAGAAGCAACTAGTGGTCTAGGCAATATGTGAAGAAGATCTGAATTAAAGTGGTGGTAGAAAAGATGAAAGTATGAAATAGCGAGTAACCAGAACTTGGGATTTGGCAACTTATTAGTTGGGGGAGTGAAAATACTTAGGGCTCTCCATTTTGGATGAATGGGAGTTTGACCCAGCCTCTAAAACAGAAGTCAGAGCAAACATAGGAGTTTGTCTGGGGGAAAAAGATGTTAAGTTACATTTTCAGTTGTTTAAAAAGAAGAATCCTTTAGTACAACTCAATTGGTTTAATTTAATTTAATTTTTATTTATTTATTTGCAGTTTTTTGCTGGGGCTGGGTTTGAACCCGCCACCTCTGGCATATGGGGTTGGCACTCTACTCCTTTGAGCCACAGACACCACCCAATTGGTTTAATTTAAAAAGAAATATTTTGAAGGCCAAAGTCATAGAGTCTTCAAATATATTTGAGCTAGATCATGACCTTTGAGATCAGCCAGCAGTCTTTCTTTCTCTTTGATGTTTCCAGTGAGAAAGCTACAGTGGAGATAGCTCCAATAATTTTCTCAAGGTTATGTTCTCTAACTAGTAACAGCTAAGATTTAAACAGGCCAACTCTAGTGTTCTTCCCACAGTGCAGTATTTTAGTTTATATTGCATAATAGATAAAATATCAATTTTGTTTCTCTTTTCTTTCTGAAAGAAAAAGAGCAATTGTCTTTTTTTTTTGAGACAGAGCCTCAAGCTGTCCCCCTGGGTAGAGTGCCGTGGCATTATGGCTCACAGCAACCTCCAACTCCTGGGCTCAAGCGAGTCTCCTGCCTCAGCCTCCCAAGTAGCTGGGACCACAGGCGCCTGCCACAACGCCCGGCTATTTTTTGGTTGCAGCCATCATTGTTGTTTGGCGGGCCCAGGCTGGGGATTCGAACCTGCCACCTTAGGTGTATGTGGCTGGCACCTTAGCCGCTTGAGCCACAGGCGCCGAGCCTGTATTTTTTCTTTTTAATAAAAAAATGATTTTTTTTTAATTGTTGGGGATTCATTGGGGGTATAAGATGTGTCACACACTGAAAAAAAAATAAAAATAAATAAAGCATTTCTTACTTGGAGCAGGTAGTGCACCACTGGATCGTTTATATTTGCTCTCCTTTAAAATGGATGTGATTTTGTATAAGTGACGGAAACCTGTTTTGCATTCAGAGGCAAAAATAAACTCAATTTCATCTTCATGACTTTGGGGAAAAACATGAAAGATGTCATGGATCTGTAAAATGAATAACTTAATTTACTATATGCATTAATGAAAATACTACACAAATAATACAATTAAGCTAGAGAAAGAAGACTCACTTGCTAAACATACTTTGAAGTATAATTGTCAGTGCTACCAGGATGGTATAGTCACAGTGATATATTTTTCCTGGGCCTTTCATATTTATTTTACTTTAGTCAAAGACTTCATCCATTGAAAAATAAAGGTTTCCAAATGGAGAAACAAAGAAAAATATGACCAAAAGCCTTTTCTTTCAACATCTCTATAATTCTTTAAACATGGCACAAGGTATGTTTAATGATATAAATCTTATTATTAAAATGATGAGGACAAAAATTTTTTACTTCTATTTTCCAAAGACAAATTTTCTGTTCATCTGTTTTAGGTCAATCACATGAATCCTATATTTAGTAAGGAAGTGAGCTGGCTTTATTTGTTTTATATCTTAAGTTTTCTGATAAATTGGAAAATACAAAACTCAATTAAAAACTGGTATTGGTATAATTTGCCAACTTGAAAAGAGAAAATCTTTTCTAGTCTAGATTCTTGACATTGTCTCAGAAGCACTGATTAGGCTGTGTATTTAATACCTGATACATCCAGGAACAAATCTACAGCCAAGGAGATGTCATTTCAATGGCATCTATTTTCTATCTAAAAACCATTCCATTCTTGGGCGGTGCCTGTGGCTCAAAGGAATAGGGCGCTGGCCCCATATACCGGAGGTGGTGGGTTCAAACCCAGCCCCGGTCAAAAATGCAAAAACAAACAAACAAACAAAAAAACTATTCCATTCTGGAACTATTGCACCAACTTGAAAAGTTCACACTAAAGAAGTAACATTGATGGTTCCTCTGAATTTTAAAAAAATGCGTTTTGATAGTTTGCTATCAAAGTTAATTTGTGTTAGCATTCTGAGGAAATATTTAAAGTATAGGAAAAAATGCATACATTTATCCAGATGTCTGTTGTTTCTTCATAGATAATCAGTGGTGTCACAGAGTCAGGCACTGACTCAATAAGTCTTTGCCTTTCCATGGCATCATCTTCTACTGGGATAAATAATTCAGGCGAAATCAACACAATCTGTAGGCGAGTTTGAGAGCGATCTAGTAGGATGGACCAAGCACTATACAAACAAAAGAGAAGCCACAGAAATAAAGAAAGCTCTCAGAAAATGAATGATCTCCTAGTCTGTCCCTTTCAATTATTTCCATAATCACAATGAAAGAAATCCTTTGGTGTATGTTACCACTTATAAATAGCTAATTAAAAATACCTCACACTTGGGGCAGCACCTGTGGCTCAAAGTAGTGGGGCGCCGGTCCCATATGCCGGAGGTGGTGGGTTCAAACCCAGCCCTGGCCAAAAAAAAAAAAAACTTCATACTTATTTTAATATTTGATTATTATTATTATTATTTTTGGAGACAGAATCTCACACAATTACCTAGCTAGAGTGCAGTGGCATCACCATAGTTCAGTAAAAACTCAAACCCCTGAGCTTAAGCAATCCTCCTGCCTCAGCCTCCAGAGTGCTAGGAGTACAGGTATGAGTCACCCTACCTGTCTTTCTGTGATTATTTTTGGCAGTTAACCTTGAACAGAGGTTAAAAAAGTAGTTTTCTGTAGGCTAGGCGCAGTGGGTCACACCTTTAATTCTAGCACTCTGGGAGGCTGAGGCAGGTGAATTGGTTAAGCCCAGGAGTATGAGAACAGTCTGAGCCAGAGGGAGACCTGGTCTCTAAAAATAGCCAGGCTTAGCTCGGCACCTGTGGCTCAAGTGGCTAAGGCGCCAGCCACAAACACCTAAGGTGGTGGGTTCGAATCCAGCCCGGCCTGCCAAAACAACAGTGACGGCTGCAACTAAAAAATAGCCAGGCATTGCGGCGGGTGCCTGTAGTCCCAGCTACTTGGGAGGTGGAAGCAGGAGACTCGCTTGAGCCCAGGAGTTGGAGGTTGCTGTGAGCTGTGATGCCACAGCACTCTACCCAGGGGGACAACTTGAGGCTCTGTCTCCAAAAAAAAAAAAAAAAAAAATAGCCAGGCTTTGTGGCAGGCACCTGCATTCTCAGCTACTAGGCAGGCTGAGCCGAGAGAATCACCTGAGCCTGAGAGTTTGAGGTTGCTGTAAGCTATGATGCCACCACAATCTACCTAGGGCAACAAAGTGAGATTCTGTCACACACAAAAAAAACAAAAAAGTAGTTTTCTTTAAATTTGCAAAACCTTATGTAGCCTTTGAATGCATTTTCTCCTTTTAATATCAACAAATGCCAGGTGGCATCTATGGCTCAGTGGGTAGGGCACCAGCCCCATATACCAAGAGTGGTGGGTTCAAACCCAGCCCTAGCCAAACTGCAACAACAACAACAACAAAACAGCTGGGAGTTCTGGTAGGCACTGTACTCCCAGCTGCTCCGGAGGCTGAGGCAAGACAATCACCTAAGCCCAGGAATTGGAGGTTGCTGTGAGCTGTGTGACACCACAGCACTCTATCGAGGGTGATAAAGTGAGACTCTGTCTCTATAAAACAAAAAACAAACAAACAAATGCCAGTCTTGGCTCAGTACCTGTAGCACAGTGGTTCTAGCACCAGCCACATACACCGAAAGTAGCACATTTGAACCCAGCCTGGCCCAGCTAAATAACAATGACAACTGCAATAAAAAATAGCTGGGCATTGTGGCAGGCACCTGTAGTTACAGCTACTTGGGAGGCTGAGGCAAGAGAATTGCTTAAGCCCAAGAGTTTGAGGTTGCTGTGAGCTGAAATGCCATGACATTCTACCAAGGGCAACATAGTGAGACTCTGACTCAAAGAAAAAAATAATCTGATTAAATTACACAATTAAAAAAATATGTATATACATTTTCTGTGAGCCTTAAAGTCATACAATTTAATCACAAATTAACACTGTGAACCATACCTGACTAAGAAATAAAATGCAATGCACCTTTGTCTACAGCAGTACAAATCTCCAAGTCCACACAGTTCAGGAAAAATCTTTTGTGTAGAAATAACTACTGCATCCTTTCTAAAGCTCTTTTTTTTTTGGAGACAGAGCCTCAAGCTGAGCTCCTGTGTAGAGTGCCATGGCTTCACTGCTCACAGCAACCTCCAACTCCTGGGCTCAAGCGAGTCTGCCTCCGCCTCCCAAGTAGCTGGGACCACAGGCGCCCACCATAACACCCAGCTATTTTTTGGTTGCAGCCATTATTGTTGTTTGGTGGGCCCAAGCTGGATTCGAACCCACCACCTTAGGTGTATCTGGCTGGCGCCTTAGCCACTTGAGCCACAGGCGCCGAGCCATTTCTAGAGTTCTTAATCTTAAATTAGTCATAAAGAAGTGACAATTTAACATACGCACTATTTTCCCTCTGGAGTCCATCCAGCTCTGGCAATGTATTCAACTCCTTCAAATAGAATCTCAAAAGGCTGAATTAGTTCCTTATCTATGACATCCATAATCTATTAAAAAGAAAATAGGAAATCTAGTTATACATAGAAGATTTAGATAAAAACTCACTAGCCTATTTAAATCATTATATGTAACAGCTGAATACTTTTTCAGACTTAAGTATTTAAGAAGGCACAAAAGATATAGCAAAGCCAGAGATACGTTGTGGGTTACTTTTACTGGTACTTTTCATGCCAAAAAAAGTTCTAACCACAAGAGTTGACACAGTCTAAAAGTCATTTCCTCTGAGTTTATACTAATAGAACCCGTGATAATAACTGGCAAAAATCAAGTTTAATAACATTAGACACTAGTATCTGAGAAAAATAGGCCCTAGTTCTCTGTATTTTAGCCTGAAATATATTTATGTAATATATTAATAATAATGAATAGCCTTGGGTAAGCAAATTTTTTTTTCTTCAAAAATCCCGCAGGCACAATTAAAAAAATAAAAAATTTTAAATGCACAAAGGATCAGAATAAACAGTCTTACAAAGAAGATACACAAATAGCTAATAAAAGCAGGAAAAGACGCTCAACATTATCAGTCATCAGAGAAATATAAAACTACAGTGAGATACAATCTCAAACTCACTAGGATGGCTATAATAGATAAGATGGACAATAACAAGCGCTTGTGACAATGTGGAAAAATTGGAGACCAAGTAAACTGCTGGTGGGAATATAATATAGTGCAGCTACTTTGGAAAACAATTTGGCAGTTCCACAGAAGGTTAAAAATAGAGCTATCATATGACTCACACTCCTAGTTATATACTTCAGAAAAATGAAAACGTAAGTCCATATAAAAGCTTGTACACACATATTCATGGCAGTATTTTTCATAGTAGCCAAAAGTAGAAACAACCCAAAAGTCCATCAGCTGATACATGGATAAATAAAATGTGATCTATCTATATAATTAAATATTATCTGGCAATAAAAAGAAATGAAGTACCAATACATGGTGCAACATGGATAAGCCTTGAAAATATTAATCTAAATGAAGGAAGTGAACCATATATATAAGATTCCGTTTATATGTAACGTCCAGAATAGGCAAATCTATAGAAACAGAAGGTAGATTAGTGGGTGCATAGGGATGGGGAGGTCGGAGGATGATGGCGAAGGACTACAGCTTTTTTTTTTTTTTTTTGAGGTGATGACAACATTCTAAAATTGATTGTAGTGATAGTCTTATAACTCTAAATATACTAAAAAACATTGAATTTTGAACTCTAAATGAATGAATCATATTGTATGTGAATTATATCTTAGTAAAGCTGTTAAAAAATAGCAGAAAAGACTGATTTGTAATTAATCTTGTAATACAGATTAAGAGCATTTGCCTGTCCAAATGGGAAAAAGTACAAGACAATGTGGGATATTTAATCCACCACAAACATCTAACCAACACAGAAGGTAACTTCCCAGTCAATAACCACTTTTTTTTTTTTTGGCAAAGAGAAAAAACTATTGGAAAGGAGTCATAAATATGCATATCTCATAGTCCTATCTTGAGAACTAGCAGAAAGTTTTTCAAGTAGAAAATTAGGTCAACCTAAAATTATGATCCACAGAACTCAACAAATTTAACAAACCCAAGAATAAAAAAAGTGCATGAAGTAGCAGGCGCCTGTAGTACCAGTTACTTGGGAGACTGAGGCAAGAGAATCGCTTAAGCCCAAGAGTTGTAGGTTGTGGTGAGCTATGATGCCACAGTACTCTACCCAGGGCAATAGCTTGAGACTCTGTCTCAAAAAAAAAAAAAAGTGCATAAAAACTCCTACTTAGGAAAAAAAAAAAAGACTCCTACAAGATTGACTAGTCAGCTCGGTGCTCGTGGTTCAAGTGGCTAAGGTGCCAGTCACATACACCTAAGGTGGCAGGTTCAAATCCAGCCCAGGCCCGCCACACAACAATGATGGCTGCAACCAAAAAAAAAAAAATATAGCCAGGTGTTGTGGTGGGTACCTGTGGTCCCAGCTACTTGGGAGGTGGAGGCAGGAGACTCGCTTGAGCCCAGGAGTTGGAGGATGCTGTGAGCTGTGATGCCACAGCACTCTACCCAGGGGGACAGCTTGAGGCCCTGTCTCAAAAAACAAAAAAAAGACTGACTAGTCACCTGACACAGAAAGTCAATTTCACATTTTATACTTACCCTTCCTTCGGTGTCAATCATTATTTCTGACATCTTAAAAGTGACTTTAGGATTTGCTGTGCCTTTAGAACAAGACATAAATGAATATAATAAATATCCAAAATCACTCAAACTAGTTTACCAGATCAAATGTCTTTACACATTAGTTAATAGACAGTAATATTATATACAGTTAAGAGCTTACTGCCCAAGAATCTCAGTGCCCCATCTCAAATTCACACTTTTTAATATAGGTGTCAAAAAATAAGAGACAGAAAAACAGAGTCAGTATGAAATTAAGAAGTGAAATTTTGTACATTTTTACAATTGAAATGTTGGAAACAGCAAAATGAAAGAAAAATTACCAATTTATTACGAATAAAATCACTTAATCTTTGTTAGCAAAGATGCCTTCTCTTGAACATTCCTTGAAGTAACTAGTTTTGTGGACATCCCCACTTTTGAAAATAATTAAAACAGACCAGCCTTTAATTAAAAATCTATTTCAGTGACACTTTAGGAACAAACTGTTCCTACTAAGGCTGTAAATGACCAATGCTGACCATATCTTTGGATGATTGCCAAAAGAATATTATTTGAAGAGGAATAAATGATTGTAAATCCCAATGGGATACATACAGTACCTGTTTTAGGGTAACGGAATGAATCTGCCCTCCTCGTTTCCAACATAGGGGATGTAACATGAATAATTTCCACCTCAGATTCATCATTTTCTTCATATAGAATTCTAAGAATTTTGCCACCACTGGGAGCTTAAAAAGAATTTAAACACTGAAAATGTAGAAGAATTATCCCAGAGAGCAATCATAACTGATCATTCCCTCTAATATTAGATTTCTCATAGTGAAAAACAATTAATATATAGTATGGCACACCTCTTGGGGGTGGGACACAATTATAAGAGGGATAGTACCTAACAAATGCAATCCGTGTATCCTAATTCTTTATACCTTCAATGAATCCCAAACAAAAAAAGTCATTACCTAATAATAATAATTTATATATAAACTATGTTGCCTTTAAGTATGAAACTATTAGTAGCCTATGCAACAGCAAGGCAACTTACTGCTAAGCCACTTTTACTAGTTAAAGGTTATTCCTTTTGGAGGGATATACTGTATGTTACTTACTTTATTATGATGAGGCTATATATTTTAAGTAACTACCAGTAAGATCCAATCTTCATCACTATAGAATCTACTATCCAAGATTTAGCATCTGTGCACTTAATTGGCAGTAGAATCTAATAATACTTTAACTAACCTATAATACATTATTTTGAACCTCCTTACTTGTTTCAGCTTCTGGACACCACCAATAGCCAGAATATCTGTCAAATTCTTCTTGAAGAACAAAGGTAGCGACTCCAGCTGATCTGGGATCCTCTTCCATGTTGGCCAGTTCTAGTCAAATATAAAAGGCATAATTATCACAGAAAGCTCTCTATCTTTTCAGATAGAAAGTAAAATGATTTGGTTTATTCTGAAAGATAGCTGGAGGCTGGGCACAGTGGCTCAGACCTATAATCCTAGCACTCTGGCTCCGCGCCCATAGCTCAACCGGCTAAGGCGCCAGCCACGTACACCTGAGGTGGCGGGTTCGAATCCCCAGCCTGGATCCACCAAACAATGACGGCTGCAACCAAAAAATAGCCGGGTGTTGTGGCGGGCGCCTGTGGTCCCAGCTACTTGGGAGGCGGAAGCAAGAGACTCGCTTGAGCCCAGGAGTTGGAGGTTGCTGTGAGCTGTCATGCCACGGCACTCTACCCAGGGGGACAGCTTGAGGCTCTGTCTCAAAAAAAAAAAAAAAAATCCTAGCACTCTGGAGTCCGAGGTGGATGGATTGCTTGAGCTCACAAGTTTGAGACCAGCCTGAGCAAGAGTAAGACCCCATCTCTACTAAAAACTAGAAAAATTGAGGCAAGAGGATCACTTGAGCCCAAGTTGGAGGAGGTTGCTGTGAGCTACGACACCACAGCCCCTCTACCCAGGGTGACAACGTGAGACTTTCTCTGAAAAAGAAAAAAAGAAAAGAAAAAGGAAAGATAGCTGGATATGGTGGTGAACTCTGGAGGCAAATGAACTCTGGAGTTCAGTTCTGGGCTACATCATTATCTACTGTATGACCTTGGGTAAATCTTCCAATCTTACTCCACTGCAGTGTGCCATTTGTAAATGGGAATAAGAGCCTACCTACCTCATAAGGCTATTACGAACATTAAGTTAATTAATTCACATATGTAAAACACTTAGAACAAAGCCTGGACCTCAGTACATGATCCATATAAAAGTTATTATTTTACCATTTAGCTAGGATGATGAAAAAAAGAATGCATGTAAAAGATGGTGATATAGGGCGGCACCTGTGGCTTAGTGAGTAGGGCGCTAGCCCCATATACCGAGGGTGGTGGCTTCGAACCTGGCCTCAACCAAACTGCAACAACAACAAAAATAGCCAGGCATTGTGGTGGGTGCCTATAGTCCCAGCTCCTTGGGAGGCTGAGGCAAGAGAATCACCTAAGCACTGGAGGTTCCTGGAAGCTGTGATGCCACAGCACTCTACCAAGGGTGACCAAAAAAAAAAAAAAAAAAAAAAAAGATGGTGATATAGGAGAAACTTTTAACTCTCCTACACAAAGAAGTACATCTTTAGACCTAGAATGAATCTGACATGTCCTATATTACAACCATCCTTCCTTCTTCCCAAAGAAGTACATCTTTAGACCTAGAATGAATCTGAAATGTCCTGTATTACAACCATCTTTCCTTCTTCCCGCTAACCAAAGCTTTTTTTTTTGAGACAGTCTCTCACTATGTTGCCCTTGGCATAGTGCTGCAGCATCACAGCTCACAGCAACCTCCAACTCCTGGGCTCAAGCGAGTCTCCTGTCTCAGCCTCCCAAGTAGCTGAGACCACAGGTGCCTGCTACAGCGCCCGGCTATTTTTTGGTTGCAGCCATCATTGTTGTTTGGCAGCCCCAGGCTGG
>CAUYTI010143649.1:0-10754 GCA_963575145.1 Galago senegalensis | reverse complement strand
TTTCTTTCTTTTTTTGAGACAGAGCCTCAAGCTGTCCCCCAGGTAGAGTGCTGTGGCATCACAGCTCACAGCAACCTCCAACTCCTGGGCTCAAGCAAGTCTCCTGCCTCTGCCTCCCAAGTAGCTGGGACCACAGGCGCCCGCCACAATGCCTGGCTATTTTTTGGTTGCAGCCATCATTGTCATTTGGTGGGCCTGGGCTGGATTCGAACCTGCTACCTTAGATGTATGTGGCTGGCGCCTTAGCCACTTGAGCCACAGGCACCGAGCCGTATTATTTTCTTAATATGGAATTATGTTTGCATTTTATTTGATATTTTATTTAGAACTCTGCACTGATACACACAAAGGGGTATGGTCTTGATGTCTGTCTTTTTTGGTACCATTTCTATTAGGATTAGGTATAAATGTTATACTTGTTTCACAAACAGAAACTAACTTTTAAAATGAAATTTGTGGGCATGGTGGCTCATGCCAGTAATCCTAGCACCCTGGGAGGCAGAGGTGGGTAGATTTCCTGAGCTAATGGGTTCGAGGCCAGCCTGAGCCAGAGAGAGAGCTCATCTCAATAAATAGTTGAATGTTGTGGTCCCAGCCACTTGGGAGGCTGAAGCAAGAGGATCACTTTAGCCCAAGAGTTTGAAGTTACTGTGAGCTGTGATGCCACAGCACCCTTACCAGGGGCAACAAAGTGAGACTCTGTGTCCAAAAAAAAAAAAAAAAAAAGAAATTTTATTTTCCAAAGTGACCAGAAAGTCTATTATTTTTAGGGCCTAGCTGAGATTATTAGCCTCATAATATTTTTCTTTTTTTTTTCTCCTTTAAAATTTTTTAAATTATTGTTTCAGGTTAATTTGAGGGTACAAAGAATTAGGTTACGGTGTTTGCATTTGTTAGGTAGAGTCCCTCTTCTAATTGTGTCCTGCTCTCAAGAGGTATGCCACTCACTGCCCTTTCATCTCCCCCCTCCTTGAATTGATTTGAATTTTTCTCTTATGTGTGCATGTATTAGATGGTCTACTGGGTTCAGATTAGTACTGAGTACATTAGATTCTTCTCCATTTTTATGATACTTTCCTATGAAGAATGTGTTTCAGCTCTAGCTAGGTTAATATAAAAATTAAAAGTCTCCTCTTTTCTTACGGCTGATAGCCATAATATTTTTCTTACAGTTTACCCCTCATACCACTTTCCTTATATTTTAGTCATCCTCCATCAGTAAGATGTACCTTTTTCTTATCTTAATTGTCTGTGAAGCTATACCAGTCTTATCTTTGACCCTTTTTTGCTTCCTTCCTCCTCTTCCTGACTAAGCCTTCAGAATGGATTGTCATCAGGGTTTAGAAGGCAGAGTCATTAATTGAAAATTTTAGCCCGGTTTATAGGTGGGAGAACAGTGTTGGACCCACTTGCTTAAGTGCCTGTGTTCAGCTCATAGCCAGACTTGATGGTACATTGAAGGCCTTTGTACCTCAGCCAGGACAAGAGTACCAACTACCTTATGTGCCTTTTCCCATCAAATAATTAGGAAACCAGAATAGGTTACTATTATAATATTCATCTTTAATTATGACAATATAGCATATTTTTCATTGGAAATCTCAAAAATACAAGTTGAAAGTAGAAAATGAAATTTTTTTGTCTTAACACATGGAAACAATCATTACAGGTTGAATGAATATCCTTTATCTGAAATGCTTGGGACAAGAAGTATTTTGGGTTTTAGATTTTTTAGGAATTTGGAATATCTATATTATGCTTAGTGGTTAAGCATCCCAAATCCAAAAATTGGAAATCCAAAATGCTCCAATGAGGCTGGATATGGTGGCTCACACCTGTAATCCTACCACTCTGGGGGGCCAAGGTGAGTGGATCACATGAGCTCGTGAGTTCAAAACCAGTCTGAGCCAGAGTGAGAACCCCATCTCTCAAAAAATAGTCAGCTGTTGTGGCAGGCATCTGTAGTCCCAGCTACTCCTTGGATGAAACAAAGGGGATTACTGAGCCCAAGAGTTTGAGGTTGTTGTGAGCTATGACACCATGACACTCTACTGAGGGTGACAAAGTGAAACTGTCCACCCAGCCCCTGCTCCCCCCAAAAGAAGCTCCAGTGAGTATTTCCTTTGAGTTTCACTGTCAGCACTCAGAAAATTTCCAGGATGTTCAGCCTGTATTATTATTATTTCATGCATTTTCATCTAGTTTCTTTATGTGTTTGTGTGTTAGTTTTAGTTTTGTGAGGCATATTTATTTAAAATCCTTTTCTTCCTCAGTCTATTATAGAAGGACTAAACACTAGTCCTACCTTTGAAAACTTGTAGTAGACATCACATGAGCATCCTTTATATGATACTTAATATAACCAACATTTCCTATCTTATTGTTTTGAAATATTTTTTAATTGTTGCATAGTTTCTAAGAGAAGTAGTAGTACATTGATTTTGAAAGAGGCATATATTCAAGCATCTCATTTCTTTTTAATGTCGTAATCAGAAAGAGAAATTAGAGATGGTCAAGGATGTTTAGGGGGCTGGAAAAAGGATGATAAGACAAAAAAATATTGAAATGCCAGACAAAAAAATGCCAAACCTGTGTATCTATGAGACTTTGAGAAGAAGGGAGGGATAAATTCAGGTTAGGGAGGGCACAGCATGTGCTTAGAGCAGAGGGCGGTGAGTTTGAAGGTGAGAGGACTTGGCTGAGTATAAATGTAGATGTTAGCAAGTGAAAAATTCACAAGGAACCTAGGGAAATCATTTCAGAGCTCCTGGGAAAACAGGCTGGGAGAACACGAACTGATAAGGATTGATAGAGGAGAGAGGAGGGCGTGGTGCAGGGGGGCATGAACCAGTGTTCAGGGAGTGGAGGTGATTCTCTCCTTCCAGATTATAAGGATTAGGTTAGATTTACTGTTGTGGCCAGTATGATATAGGTCTTGTATGAATCAAGGTACCCTATACCTCCTATCTTCAAAGAAGTTGCTATTTTAAATTTGAATTCTTTTAACTCAGTAAAAGCCTCTTGTTTCTCAATGATAAAAGGCTCAAAGTATAAATTCAGAATTAAGGCCACCTTGTAGTGCTAATTATTTTATACTAAAGTATAATCCATTCACTTATGGAAACAGCTTGTTATTAGGCCATTTCTATTTTAGGTTTTTTTTTTCTATTAGGTAACGTATAATGAGAGGTGGAGGCTTAGTTCGTAAGACAAATTTTAGGCACTGTTATGTGATTTTTCTCTTCTTATTTTCAAACATTCGTGGTTACAGTCTCTTTAATTAAGCAGGTTATTTGGTTAATGGTCTGTTTAGTTGATTTTTTGAATCATAAAAGGCATATAATAAAGGATGAGTTATTTTCTACATGTTTCAAGAATATTATTTAATTCTTTCAGCTCTTATCTTCATTGTCAATGGGCTTCTGTAGAAGATCTGGAAAAAGATAAGAGAATTCAGCAAAAGATTAAACGATTTAAGGCAAAGCAGGGCCAGAACAAATTCCTTTCAGAGGTATGAAATACTTGGTTAATTTTCTAAAATACTTATTAAAATGCTTTAAATTTTGAATTTTAGTTCAATACATTAAGAAAAACTAGTTTGCCTCATTTGGTGCTGTTAATTGCATATTGGTAACTAGTTATTGCTAAAAATTTATAAACAGGAAATTTCTCATTCTTCCTGCTGCTTAGTCTAGAAGATCCTGGTCCTGTGACAGTGTGTGGAAATAGCAGTGATGGTATGCTTAAAGTCTGGTGATGAAATTACAGGCACTTGCTAGATGAGGAAAAACATAAATTGATGAAAGTTCTATTGAAATTTAGCAGGTTACAAACTCTACTGTAAATATTAAGTACAAGTTCTAAGATACAAAACTTCTCTTGGGGAAATACATGGCACTTTTCCTCTGTTCAAGTCAATGCCTAATCACAGGGTTCACTGAACTCTTTTCACATATGCTGGCTGCGTCTAGAATCTGGCATATTTTGCTTGGGCCCCTTTTTTAAAATCCTAGGTAATCAGTTATGGCAAAGCAGCAAAAATACCTAGAGCAGGGAAGAAAATCTACATTTGCAAGAATACCAGATCTCCCCCCAATCCTCCCATAGTCAGTTACATTTTAAAAATGCTTTCACAAGCTATTTACTGGGATCTCTGGACTTTTGATCACCAATTTGGTTTCACTTACAATCTCAAATAGATAAAAGAAAACTCTAACGTTGAAAGATAAGACTTGCTGATTTATTGGTTCCCCTTTTCATAAAAGAGTTAACAAAATGTGAACTGTAAAGAAGTATGAAAATTGATGCAAAATAATGCTTGTTTAACAGCCTCCTTTGCTACCCCTTTATGGAGACGAAGAGGGTTTGTCTAAATGAGCATTAGGACTTTTATGTCATAAAATCCTTGTAATAGCAGGTGACAAGTCTCTGTTTTCCTGGGATCTGATTTCCATGATTTCAGCAAGCAGATGGTAAAGTCTGCATTTGATAGAAGATTGTGTGGTGGTTCTTTTACTAGACGCATGTCCGTATCATCACCACTGTTACTCTGAGGATTTATCTTTTTAAGCAATGCACACTGAGTGGAATGGAGTTACTCAAATGTGACTCTATTCTTATATCTTGGAGAATGTTCTTTTTTTGAAGGGGAGGTTTTGGGGAAAGTACTATAAGGTTCTATTTTTCATGCTTTCTTAAAGAAACAGAGTTAAATTTTTATTACATTGGACCAGTTGAAGTCATTAGCTTCCTTTTAGAAAGAGATAACTGTATATTCTGTTGACCTTTTCTGTGGGTCAGTGGGAGGGGAAAAAGTAAAAAGCTCAATGGCAGTTTTTCCCTCATTTTTAAACCTTGGTTCTGTTTATTAAATTTATTTGGAATCTGTTTCCTGTAGTCACACTCATCAGCAAATTCTGACTGGCCCTAGTTAGCACAGCCCATTGATCTGAAGTCTGTCTGTGTGAGTTGCCTGTACCAAGATTGACGTACATTATCTAGCTGGTAACTTGGCAACTAGAAATCTTAAGTTCTGTCCTGAATGGGAATTAGCTGAGAATGGTCACACACACATTCATTCTCATTCTCTCTCTCTCTGTCTCTGTCTCCAACCCCCGTTTTATCCGTTAAGTGATCATGGCTTCAACTTTTCTGTATCTCTGTTGCTTTGGGATTTTACCGCTGCTTTTATATTTTCTTTTTACCCTTAGGCTGCTTTATAAGTCTGCCGCAATTGAAATCTCAACTTAAAAAGATCATTTAGACTGGAAATTTTATCACATGTGTGTTGCTATAGATTATTCACTTATAAGGTAGAAATGTTTAGGAGAAGTTAAGGATTTTAATTCAGCACTGAATATGAAAGCTTAAGAACAAGTTGTTTTAAAGAGAGCTTCTGTTATCAAAATGTAGTTTGTGGAAAATTTTAGTGTTTATGCTGAATATGAATAACATATCCATGTCGTTTACCTAAATCTAGAATCTTAATAAAGCCAGTGTACTAATACATTAACATTTTATATTAGTTGACCGTTTCAGTGTAATTTTTTTGACCTCACTGTGTAAAAGCCTGAGGCAAGTGAACCACAGTTTTGTATTTCGCTAGTTTCATAATTCAGAGTCCAAAGTATCCCAAGTAAGTGTTTCGGCGGGGCACAATAGCCAGAGAATGTTGTTCTCTTTGAGCAGACTGTGACTGACCTGCTTATCTTTCAACCTGCAGTTCAGGGCATAAGAATGTTGTCTAAGTGACCTGTAGTAGTATTTTAACACTGTTACATTATTGATAAATTAATCTATAGGAGTACATAGTAATGCCTTTTTTTTTACCTTTGCAAGCTAGCAGTATTACTTTTGTAAGGATTGTTAATATGTTGATCTAATAACCTAATTACTTAGGCCATATTTCCTTATTTTTAATACTTTTACCTAAATACTTATGTTCAATACAAATAAATTATCAGAACATTTAGATAAATGAAAAGACTTATTCTAAATGAGGTACTAATATTGATTGACAAAAACTACCAGACATTGTAATGTAAACTCTTTTCATCCTAAAATAGAAAATCTGTTGGTTTCAGTGTTTTTAGCTTTTGAATAACATTCTGTAAGTGAGGCTGTAAAACATCAGACAACTTCAGTAGTTATTAGACTCCAGTATCTCTTACTGTGCATGACTGCTGATTCTTCATTGCAAACTGTAGTTTCAGGAATGCTAAATGCGTTGCATGCCATAAGCCTTTTGGATTGCTCATTAGTGAATTGTAATTTCACACTTCATTTAAAATATTCTTAAACATTCTCTCACAGCAAAAGGTTTCACACAGTAATTAAAAGACCCAGTTAACAAAGTCTGAGGAATCTGATTTCCTCATGGGGAATGATTTTGCTAAATTATAGCATTTCAGTTAAAATTTGCCAATATAAATTTTATACTGCTATGACCCAAAATATTATTGCCTGGTGAAAAGTGAAATAGTCTTTCCTCTTAGGAAATAAACATTTTAACCTTTTTGTTCCCCTTTGGTACAGATTGAGGATGAGCTTTTTAATCCAGATTATGTGGAGGTTGACCGGATAATGGACTTTGCACGTAGCACAGATGACCGGGGAGAGGTAACAGGAAATCATTTGTATTACAAAGTGGTGATTCAGGCAGCATTTATTTTTCTGTGGAAAAGAGATGGTAGAATCTAGACCTGGTCCTGGTCATAGCCTGGTTCATAACACGCTTGGTCTAAATTTGACTGAAACTTTTAAATTTATTATTAGCTTTATGACTTAATAACTTATGATTATTATTTTTTACGTTTTCTCTTTAGTCTGAGAGATTTTTTAAAATCAGTTTTCAGTATGAAACAAGTACATTGCACAATTCCAGGATATGATCAACAAGGAATTCAGTACATTTTGGTATAAATCTTATCCTGTAGCACACAGTGTCTTTAACTCAGAGTGCTCTTGTGACAGAATGGAGTTTAATGTTATTTAGCATTGGACATTATTAGTGAAGTTGATGAACTTCATTGAATATGGTGTACAGAGGATAATAGGAAACAATTTTCTTTATAAGATCCCAGTCTCAGCACTCTCACATTGCTTTGCAAAAGCCCTACGAGGTTGTAAAGGACATTTGACAGGGAAGTAAGACTAAAGACAACATTGGTGTCTTCTGAGCATTGTGTCTTAGTAATGATGTGCCCACCCACCATGAGTTCTCTCATTCCTGGCTTCTGCTTATAAACAGAGTTTTTTTATATAAAATGTTTGGATCTATCTTATCTAGGGAGCGTCTACAAAAAGTTCTTTTTTTACTCCACACTTTATACCATGAAACTCCATGGTGTTTCAAAGACCATATCCGTAAAATGATCTTCACTTTTCCACTTTTGCTTAGTTGTCCTTTAAAAATATTTTTTTATAGCTTATTGTACAACAAATATTTTTAATATCACAACCAGGTCAGTGTTCCTTGATCCAGAAATGAATGTTGACAAACCCAACTGTTTTTTAGAGGAAACAAAATCTTATTGATCTGTATTACCGAAAATATTTTGCCCTCCAATCTTCTAGAACTCAAATACATTATTTTAATGTGATTAGATACAACCAATAATACTCTTTTTAAAGAAAAGGTAGAGAGCCTAATTTAGATGTATTTCTCATTCTTTAAGAAACTAGCCAGTTACTTAAGCATTTATGATTTACTTTAGAAGCCTCAAACAGACACTTGTTGAGTGATTTGCACAGATAAAAATAAGGCTCAAAATCAGCTTTGCTATCTGCTGGTTATTTCTTTATGTATCTTTTGGGCTTTAGAACATGACTTACCAATGATTTAGATAAAAAGTTAATTTGTTCTGATAATACTTAATAATACTCTTTCCAGTTTAGACATGAAACTCTAACTATGGGCAATGATTTAATAGTCATAATTTCAGAATTTCTATCAATTCTGTCTTACTGATGCTGGGGTAGTGAAGTAGATAAATGAAGTAGAGCACATGTTTGTCCTTAATATATGTGAATATATATGTGGTCAAATGAATCCAGTTCTGGTTCATTTAAACCTTGCCCAGCCTGTGACTCACTATCTGGTGAAGTGGTGCTCACTTCCGTATGAAGACAGCACATGGGAGCTGAAACAGGACATAGATCAAGCAAAGATAGAAGAGTTTGAGAAGTTAATGTCCAGGGAGCCGGAAACAGAGCGTGTGGTAAGGACTGGCTCATCGTATATGGTTTAATTTGAAAATAGCACAGCAGTGTGGTCTTTGAGAAGCCACTAATGAGATTTACTATGTTTGAAACAGGAGCGACCTCCTGCTGATGATTGGAAGAAATCGGAGAGTTCCAGGGAGTATAAAAACAATAACAAACTCAGGGAATACCAGTTGGAGGGAGTAAACTGGCTACTTTTCAATTGGTACAACATGTAGGTAGAACATGCTTTTCTTTGTTTTTAAAAATGCCTGTAGCTGTTCTTTTGTAGTTATTGAAGATGTTAATGAAAAGAACTCAATATTTTAACTCTCCAATAAGAATTTTCTACAAGACAAGCATTGGAAATATGCTTAATATTTATTTATTCAACAAATATTAATATGGAAATTGACAGAATTATAGAAATCTTTTATATCTTAGAGTATTTTTTTGAAAATGTTTTTGAATCTAAGAGAACATCTAAAACTGTATATATATGCATTTGTGAGGATGATAGCATATATTTTGTGAAAAGACAGCAGTTTCTAATATCTATACTCATTAAACTTTTCTTATTTTATTTCCTTCCCAAAGGAGAAACTGCATTTTAGCAGATGAAATGGGTTTGGGAAAAACTATCCAGTCCATTACATTTCTCTATGAGATATATTTGAAAGGAATCCATGGCCCTTTTTTAGTAATTGCCCCATTGTCCACAATCCCCAACTGGGAAAGGGAATTCCGAACCTGGACAGAGTTGAATGTGGTTGTGTACCATGGGAGTCAAGCTAGTCGTCGGACCATTCAGTTGTATGAAATGTACTTCAAAGATCCCCAGGTAAAACTTCACAGATCATATTCCTTGTGCTTACTATGTGCATTTTAAGGTATTAAAAAGGTGACTTCCCAGCTACTCAGGAGGCTGAGGCAAAAGAATCGCTTGAGCCAAGAGTTTGAGGTTGCTGTGAGCTAAAATGCCATGGCACCTCTACTGAGGGCAACAAAGTGAGACTCTGTCTCAATAAATAAATAAATAAATAAATACATAAATAAAAAGATGACTTGGGAAGGTCTGGATTTTGCTAAACTGAAAGGTTTTAGATTTCTTACTCAGTTTATATTTGTGTAATTTGTGTAATTTTTTTTACATCTGTGACTGTAGCTCTTTATTCTTAAGGCTTTGGTCATTCTGATAATTAGAAGAAGTGAGTTTTTCTTCTTTTTTTTTTACTTTGGATGACCACTGAAATCCATTTGATGCATTGGTATATTAATTGGTTTTTATTTTCAAGCATAAGAGAGAACTAAACAAAAAATGGTGATAGTAAATGTAAATAGATTATTTTACTATTACTAGAAGTAAAAAATATTAGGCTAGTGAAAAGTCCTTGAAATATATGACACATTGAATGAAATATATCCAGAGGTAGGACTTTATACTTTGGTTCCAAGGAGCAGTTGTTTTAATTTTTTCTTACTCTAGTTACCTGTGTGTGCTCATTGTATTATATTAGCAGTGAAGTGCTATAAACATGATAAGGATGAATAAGATGTGTTAAAACAGTTTTAGGCTATAGTAGTAAATGGAAGTCCTGTAATTGGAAATAGGACAGAATTTTATTTTTTATATATATGTTTTTAAGTACAAAATCCATTCTAATTAAATAATTAAAGGAGAAAAAATACTGAAATCTGTATTTGTTTTTATCTTTAGCTTTGGGAAATTATTATAAGTTCTATCCTAAGTAAATTATTTTATTTTAGAATTTTTAAAAAGTGTTAACTGTCTTATAATAGCTTTAAAAATCCAAATAATGAACACAAATTATGTGTCATCGGAAGTTAAAGAGATCTGGTAAGGAATAAATTACATGTGTTCTATGCTGTCCACTCATTCTCAGAGTTATTTACGTGATCATTAATGGCTTAATAGTAATTCAGAGGTGTTCTTATAGGGTCGAGTGATAAAGGGGTCCTATAAGTTTCATGCCATCATTACTACATTTGAGATGATTTTGACGGACTGTCCTGAGCTGCGGAATATTCCATGGCGATGCGTGGTCATTGATGAAGCCCACAGGCTGAAGAATAGGAACTGCAAGCTGTTGGAGGGACTTAAGATGATGGACTTGGTCAGTGATTATATTGGTGACTGCATTGAGACTGAATTGTTCCTGACTTGCTAATCCACTACTCCAAATTTGACTAATGCCTGTGATGGTATTTGAAAAACTAGTCAAATATTGTGACATATTCTCCTGAACTTTTCATTATTCAGAAGTTGCTCTTACCTCCCCAATTCGTGCATTGTTTTTCTGGTGTCTTTAAACGGTTGTATAATAGCAAAGTATAATCATGATATTCTCACTGAAGTGAGTTTCAAGTATTTGCTTTACCACTTTGTTCTTTTTTTTTTTTTTTTTGAGACAGAGCCTCAAGCTGTCCCCCTGAGTAGAGTGCTGTGGCATTACAGCTCACAGCAACCTCCAACTCCTGGGCTCTAGCGAGTCTCCTGCCTCTGCCTCCCAAGTAGCTGGGACCACAGGCGC
>CAUYTI010143645.1:0-23684 GCA_963575145.1 Galago senegalensis | reverse complement strand
GTTCTGGGGAGCAGGGTAGGCAGGTTCTGGGGAGCAGTATAGGAAGGTTCTGGGGAGCAGTATAGGCAGGTTCTGGGGAGCAGGGTAGGCAGGTTCTGGGGAGCAGTATAGGCAGGTTCTGGGGAGCAGGGCAGGCAGGTTCTGGGGAGCAGTACGGGGAGCAGGAAGGCAGGTTCTGGGGAGCAGTTCAGACAGGCTGGCAACTGGGCCCATGAGGACAAGGCTGTGTGTGGGTGCCAGGCCTGCCCGCGTGGTACTCAGGAAGCCGTGATAACTTCGGCTGCTTTTTCCTGCCTTCCATTTGCCACAATCTGGAAAAACCCTTCAAGACAATGATGGGAGTTTAGGTTTGTTGCTCAGCCTCTGACATCATTTATGGGGTAGTCAGGACCCATCCATTCAGGAGGGATGGATCTGCCCTACCCTGATCTGCCTGCCCCACTCCTGCCTTGCTGTCAGGAGGAGAGATGTATGAGGCTTGTATTTAAGATGCTACTTCCTTGCTAGCCCCTGGGGGCCTGCCTCTCGGCTGTGTTATGCTAAATCCTTAATAGCTTCTGACTGTACAGAGTCTGTGCTGGTAGGGGTCTGGGTGGGGGGGGTGGGGGAGGGGGTGGGGGCTGCCACTTCAGAGACTCCCAAGCTCTCAGCTGGACACCCAGCCCTGAGGGTTTGGAGGAGGAGCAATTTCTGGGCTCTGCACCCCAGGCCCAGCCTGGTGAGGAGGACCAGCCAGCTGGAAATGGCTCAAGGGCCTTCAGCGAGGGCTGCAGGAAGGTTCTGGCCCATCTGGAATGATCCAGAGACATGAGGCCTCCTTCCAAGGTGTGAGGGGTTCAGGAAGGAGGCAGGACTTGTCAAGACTGGGATGCTGGGGCAGCTTGACATTCCAAGTTCCTTTGCTGCCCACTCCTGATCATGCACCTGGTGTGTGGTGGTTTCTGAGAAGACCCACACGCTCAGGGGAGAGCCAGCCTGGATCAGCAGTGAGGTCATTTGTGCTTGAAGTATGAACACTCAGACCATCTGATCCCATGCTCTTGACTTATGGAGAGAGAACCAAGACCTGGAGGAGCTAGAAGACCCAGACTCTATCTCTGCTGCTTGAGGAGGCTGCCCTGGGGCTGGTCACACCAAGCCAGGAATCCCAAACTGGCCTAAGCCCACACACCTGCCTCAGTCCCACATACCCCAAGTCTCCGTCCACCAGGCACCACTCAGGGCTCTCTGAGCGTCCCGGGCACCTGCATACTCACTCACCTCTGCCTGCACCTTGACCTGCCCTCATGGTGCTATACGCGGTAATCGCTTAGTACTGGGACACAGGGGAAGCAGAAACCCCACACCCCAGCCTTGGGCATGCAAGGCAAGTCTGGAGGGCCATGTAACCAGGGATCCTGGCCCCTGCATTTCTACTTCCTCTGCTCAGAGTGGCTGGGCCAGGGAGGGCTCCAAGGAGCTGGCTTATGATCATGAGATGGCTCAGATCAGAAAGGCCCAGGATGCAATTCTTTACTGCAGGACTTATCAGTGCCTTTGAGAGTCTACTATTCCCAGGGAAGAGGTGAGCTTGTGGGTTTCACAAAACAATTTTGCTGTGGACATGTTTGTCAAGAAGCAGTTTGTGGCTAGTGCTCCATGGAGCCCAGGTAAGGAAGGCCGCCCTCCTGGCCAGTCAGCAGACAGCTGCTGTGGGCAGAGCTAAGGCTCCAACAAGGCGAAGGGTGGTGAGAGGATCAGGCTTCCTGCTGTGCTGGGCTGCAGCCTGACCCTGTGTGGTGCCCCAGCCCTGCCTGCCCCAACTGGTTGCGGTGGTGTCACTGTCTGGTCTTCCAGCTCCCAGCTGCTCTCTGTGCACCAGCTGATGCATTTCCCTTCCCACCTGCCCTGACCGGCCCCTGGTCACCCTAAAGTCACCACCTTACACCCCTTTTCCCTGATGGGTGCCCCAGTGGGGACCAGTGCCCTCTGTTTGCCCCTCCTGGTGACCTGCATGGCAGTGTCACTGTGTATCCAGTCCATGCCTGTCCTCCCTGTCTGCCTGTCAGCAACCAGAAGGCAGGGACCACATCCCTGCAACCCTTCAGCATCCAGTGGGAGGAGACACCCACCAACATGTGTAAGCTACTTGAATGAGTACCATTGTCTTTGGAAGGTAATACGTGATGAAAAGACAAATACACTTGCCTGGGCTAAATCTCAGAATGGTGGCCCAGAGAAGGCGCATCTCACGACAGTCAGCTTAATGAGGCAGGCCACAAGGGCCCTAGAGGAGGCCTGGGCCCCCATCCCCTGCCCTGCCACCCCTAAATGCTACAGGCCAGCATGTCAGAGGCTGCCCTCTGTGTTTGCACTGTAGCAAGTAATTTCAGTGGATGGTCCGGACTAGAAGTAACTTTGTTGTGATGGTTTAAACTGTGTATTGGCAGGAATGGAGAACTCAGATGTGACAGAGGTGACTGAGAGGGTCTCCTGAACACAGACCCAGACCAGGGGAGAGCAAACGAGTGGAGCCTCCACAGTCTGCCTGGTGTGGCTGGGAGCGGCCTTAGGGATGCATGAAGTGATGGTTTCCTAGAGTAGCCCAGCTGGGCTTCTAGGTTCTTTGTTCTTGGAGCCCTGCCAGGGTGAGAGCATCTCAGTCCAGCTCTGTCCAGAAAGACATTTCCTGTGTTCATACCTGCCACACTGGCTGTGGGTCTGTGGGTACGAGGTGTGCTGGGTGTGGAGCCCCCGGGATCTGGAGTAGGAGCCACATGCTGAAGCCTGTCATTCTCTTATGTGGCACTGCAGCTGCTGGGGGTGAGGACGGTGTGGTCAGTTTGGGAGACCATGTCCAGATGCCTCTTCAGATCCCACCTGTTGGCTGAGGAAAAGGAAAAGGACTCAGAAACCTGACAGGGACCCCCCCTGCCTGGCACCGTGCACCGTGCCAGGTCCTCCCTGTGGCCCTCATGCAGCCTTGTGTGGCTTGTGTCCTTGTCATAGTCCTATGAGTGCAGGATCCAAGGAGCTGCCAGGGCCACGTGCCAGGGCCACGGCCTGGGGTGTGTTGGGAGTGGTGGAGATGGAGGGTATGTGAGCCCAGGCTATCCAACACTGAGTCAATCTTTTCCTTTTCCAGAAGCAGAACAAGACTGGGCATGTGCAGGTGGTGGGGCAGGCCGGCCTGGACTAGGAGCCCAGCTACAGAGGGGCCCCGCCCACCTGGCCCGACTGCGTCAATGCTCTGACTCAGCCCAGGGTTACGGCCCACAGAGAATTAGCTTGTGTCTCTGCCAGTCACATGCAATTAATTTATGCTTAAATTAGCAAGACTGTTTACTAAGACCTGTAGAATGGCCAAAAATCTTTTTATAGCTGAGAAGATTTAATTTTTTTCAAATCATGGGATCATGGGGTTTCAAAGTTACTTCATAAAAAGTGTGAGTCACAAACTCCAAGCTCGTTAAACTGGCAGGTTCCAAACCTGGTGGGACACTTTCTGTGTCTTCTAGGTGGGGGACCCAGCCCAGCTGGGTACTTGGTTCCACTGGAGCTGAGGCGGCCATAGTAGGATGTCAGGAGTCAGATTCTGCCTACTTCTAACTGTAACTTTTCTATTCTGATGGGGAGAAGGAGGACAGCCACGTGTTCTTGGTTACCCAAAATGTCTGAAGCTAGAAAGAATGAGAAAACCAGCCCCCTGGGGCACTGGGAGTAATTACATGGTAAGCACCTCTGGACTCTGCCCTGGGCCTACAGAGAGAGCACTGGGCCTGGAGTCAGAGGCCAGGTGGCCCAGGGCAACCTGTTGTACCTTTCTGGGCAATTATTCCTCCTGTGTGGTTGGGAACAGACTCCCCAGTCTGCTCAAGTGCTGCTGAGTCACCAGGTGGACTGCAGGGGGAGGGGGCCCCAGGAGGAAGGCAGCTGTGGACACTGTCCAGAGCTGAGTGACGCTGGCACGTTGCTTAAGCTTCATGCTTCAGGCTGCTCCCCTGTACTGTGGGATCATAAGTTTACCCATCTCAGAGGGCACCTGGAAGGTTAATCTAGGAAAATAATCCAGGGAGCACATCTCCTGGCTGGAGCAACCAAGCTCCCCTCCATGCAAATGAATGGAGTAGGAGAGGCTGTCCATCCCCAGCCAGGACCCGGGATGGAGACAGGGCTGGGTGAGCATCTGGCTGACCGCAGCCATAACACACCCTCCCATTGTGGAGGCTGCAGCCCTCTTGCTGCTAACCTCCACCCTCTGAATGCAGGGTGTCACCATTTTAAGCGAGCACCCAAATCTTCTGTTGTGTCTCTTTGAGAATTGCTCTGCGTGAGCTGTGCACAGTGGTGATACTCACTGCCTCACACAGCACTTGATCTTCCCTGTAATTGACACGAAGCTGCCTTCATCCCGCCACACTGACTGGCTTTCCATGTTCCTTTCTTAATTTTTTCCAAAATTCTGGGACTCCTCCCCTCCACATTGTGATGGGCGTCCGGGAATCACTCTCTGCACCTGGCACCTTGCTCTTTCCTGAATCCCACGTCTTGCCCTTGGGTTATGCTTTAGCCTGGTGGGGCATGTCTAATTTTTGAGACCTGTTATGTCTGAAATGTCTTTATTTTGCTTTATTTGGTGGATACATGGGCTGGTTATAGAATTCTAGAGTAAGGGTCCTTTTAATTGAAATGCCACCAGCTGTGCCCCTGGATTTTTCCTTGATCTTATTTCGTGTCACTCCTTTCTGGAGTTATATCTCTGCTTTATCTTCCAAGCCCACCATTTAAGTTTTGTTGACCCATCTATATCTTTTTTTTTTTTTTTTGAGACAGAATCTCAATATGTCACCCTGGGTAGAGTGCTGTGTTGTCACATCTCACAGTAACCTCCAACTCTTGGGCTTAAGCAATTCTCTTGTCTCAGCCTCCCAAATAGCTGGGACTACAGGCACCCACCACAGCACCTGACTGTTTTTTTGTTGCAGTTGTCATTGTTGTTTAGCAGGCCTGGGCTAAACCCACCAGCCTTGGGGTATGTGGCCGGCACCCTAACCACTGAGTATGGGTGCTGAGCCTCCATATCTTTTAATTTCCCAAATCTGTCTTGTTCTCTGAATATTTGCTTTGTAATCGCTGTTTTTGCTCATTTCCTCTTACTGTCCTGCAGATATTCAGTGTGGGTTATTTGACATTTCCTCTGTTCTCTAAGCTGCCCCAGTACCTCTGAGCTTCTTTCCTATCTCGTGTATTTGGCCTCTGCATTTCTTGTGGCGTGTGTCCATGGTATCAGCCAGGACAAGGGCAACGGAAGCTGTAGGTGGCTGACCGGGTGCTGCTGGTGGAGGCACCAGGCTTCCCTGTCCTGTGTCCTGGAGCCATCACCTAGCTATGGGGTCTAGGGGACCCCAGCTTTCTGCCCCTCGATCTCCTCCTCTATCAGATGGCGGCAGTGTGTACCTTCCCTCCCGGAGTGCTCAGCCTTCCTGTTTGGTAAATAAAGTACTCCCAGCTCTGGGGGCAGCAGCCCAGCTGTCCATCCGGGAAGGACAGTGTGGCTCAAGACGACCTTTGCCCATCCAGGTTGGCTCAGTCTTCGCCGGTTGTCCCCAGAGGATCTCCTATTCAAAACCCCATGTCTGTCCTGGGCTCTGTGGGCATATGACTGCCTTCTTGCTGAGCTGAAGACACAGCCTGAACATGGGGCTTGGAAGGGAGAAAAAGGAGAATTTGGGCTTCTCCTTGGAGCCTGCGCTGGCCTTGCTATGCTCACTGTCAGCACCTCTGCGGCCTTTCTTTGTGCTTCTGTGTAACTGACCCAGTATCTGGCATCCCCTGCCTGGGACGAGGGCAGCCCCATGTCTGTGTCCAAACAGCTGCACCCTCAGAAGGCCTTCTGCAGATGACCTGCCGGACACTGGTCTGCACCCTTTTCCTTCTGACATGCTCCTGCTTCACCTTGTGGGAAAGTACCCACTGTGGACATCAGGAGGTGGAGCCAGGCCTATCCAGATGCCAACATTCACCCGACAGCCAGGGACCATGCAGGCAATACCAGGGTGGGTGTCCTAGGGGCACTGTGGGCCGCTCAGGCCAGCATCCTGTGGGGCAGCAGCACCCAACTGTGAGGTACATCCTGCTTGTGGGACACAGGTGGCCTGGGAGTGGAAGCCTACTCTGCGAGCCCCTGAAGGTCATCCCTGTGTCCTGAGCTCCTGGTAGAGGCTCCAAGCAGAGGCATCATGTCCCTACACAGTGGACACTCTGCTCAGCCCTGGGTGAGCAGAGGTCTGGAGCAGGCAGCTAGGACAGCTGCTCGTGGCCCTCTCCACCCTTTGGGAGTGAGAGCTTCTGGTCTGGGCAGGACCTTATGGGGAATTCAGGGCCCAGCTGTGGGAGGGGGCAAGCACTTCATAGGTCCCCAAGTCACATGGGCCAAAGTGGGTCTGCTGGCCTATGCCCAGAGTCACAAAGCCCCACAGAAAGAGGCTGGTGCAGGATTGAGGGAGGAAGGCCCCAGCTGCCCTGCAAACCACCTTCACAGGGTGGAGAAGGTGCCAAGGGTGGGCGGGAGTCGCTTTTTTCTGCTTCAAGGCTCATGTTCCGCTTCCCTTGTACATGGGTGGGGGCCACATGGTGAGGATGAGGGCAAGAAGGGACCATCCTGGCCAAAGCAGCCCAGGTGTTTTTGAAGTACTCTCAGGGGCCTCTGGAATTTCACCCTGAACCCCTACAGAAGTCTTCTGAATGGCTCACCCAGGCTCTCATGTGTGTGATGTGGGCTGCTGGAGGCTCAGGCACTCCCAGCCGATCACTCGGGCAGGAACAGGACCATGAGGCTCTTGGGGAGGCAGCCAACCCTCAGGTTACTCTGCAACCAATTGGGGCACCGCTGTACACCCATGGCAGCACTGGGGCCTCCCGCCTCCCCTGCCTGAGCTCTGTGCTCTATGTCTTCTTCAGCAGAGAAGCAGCGGCCTGGCCCCTAACTTTACAGGGTGCAGCATGGACACCCAGAGAAACTGGTACATGTGACAAGGACCACAGGCCCCACAGAGCAGCCGCAGGGCCATGGCCAACAGGGCTGAGTCCAGGCCCCAGTCTGCTCATGACACCTTCTGCAGACATATTAGGAAAAACTTTCATGCCCATGCCTCTGCAAACTTGCAAGCTCATTACAGCACGAATCCTGTCCAGAGATACCACTCTCCAGGGCAGTGAGGACAGCCACAGGTTCACACGCCCAGCCCCTGACCCATGGGTCTGAATGCAGCCTGAACACATGTCTTGGGGTCCCCAGTAGCTCTAGGCGGTGGACAGGACAAAGTCCTCACCTCACCCTCAAAGATAGGACATAAAGGGGAAGGGGGATCTCTAGGTGATGCAGCCAGCACCAGAGGGGCACCCCACCCAACAATGTGCTCCCTCTGTGCCAGGCTGGGTGCCAGCCACCCTAAGAACATATCTTCCAAGACCCTCAAACAGCCCACTCAATAGAGAGTTTTGTGCCCATCCTATGGATGAAGAAACTGAGGCTTGGAGGGTTTTAATTCCAAGCAGAGTAGGAGTTGGGACGCGAGCTCCTGTGTGAGGGATTCGGCACTTACAGTGTATGGTCTTGGTGCTTGCAGGGAAGTTAGAGTGATGGACAGAAGCCCCGTGTGGGTGTCCAGGTTAGGACCCCAGAGGCAGCTGCATGTCCTACACTGACCCTGCTGCCATGGGAGTCCCACCACAGGAAGCTGGTGTATCCCATGAAACTGAGGGTATCTGAGTGGCAGCGAGACTCGAGTCTTCAGATTGGGGCTCAGAGAACTCAGCTACGCAGAGGCTATGCCAAGTGTGCAGCTGGAGGGACACCCCACCAGTGTCCATGGCACAGGGGAGGTGCCCCAGGAGCCAGGCAAGACCCTGCATGGGGATGGAACCAGAGTGGTGAAGGAACCCTACAGTGTGGATGGGGAGAGGCCCCTCACAGATGGCCTGGACCCCAGGGAAAGGCCTCTGTCCACCCGAGGCAGCATTGGGGCCTCCCTGACCAAGTGGGGCATGGCCAGCACATGGGAGTTAGGGGCAGAGGAGGGTGTCATGGGGCAGACCCTGGCCTTGGCCCTGGCCCTGCTGAGTCTCGGCCAGTACCTGTTGTGTTGCACGCAGGGTGGATGAGAGAGGATGGGAAGGCCTGGTCCCTGGTTCACTGTCACGAGGGTCACTGCTCCTGTTACCCTCCTCCTGCCAACTGGCAGAGACACGGAGGTGCGGTCAAAGGCCTATAGGAAGGTCAGGGCCTGATGGAACCGGGCAGGCACACTTCAGGGATTCTGCTGGTTCCCTGTTGCTAGGGAGAGCATGGGAAGACGTATGGGAAGATGTGCGTCCTCAGGACAAGAAAGGGGACATGATTTCCTCTGGGGTGGAGTCCTGCCCCAGACCCCAGCCCTGCGGGAGGTGACACTGGCCAACAGCTGCAATCATAGTCCTGCTTGGTGAAGTGTGCTGCCCTGGTAACCGTTGATGACGTCCAGGTCTCTGATACAGGTGAAGCTCAGAAGGTGCTTGCCTGGAAGTCTACAGGATAGGACATGGGCCTGGGGCCCAGCCCCAGAGGTGGGACCAGGTGTTCCACACTGCGCTGGGCAGCTGGGGTGTCCTGCAGCTGGGAGCCTGCCTCAGCACCCTGAGTGGGGATTGGGGGAGTACAGGAGCAGGAACCCTGTGCCCTGACATCCTTCTAGAGCAGGAGCACAGCCTTGGTCCCTGCAGAGGTGAGATGGAGCATTTCACAGCCCAGGGCCTCTGGGAGGCCATTACACAGAAAGCAGCCTGTGTCCAAGGGAGGCTGACAGGAGGGTGTGGAAAGCCAGGCAGATGCCGCTCAGACAAGTCATTGCTGCCCCCTCCCCTGCCTTCCTGTGAGATGATTGTGCTCCCAAGGAAAGAGGTGCTGTGTCCCTGCCGGCTGGGGCAGAAAGAGGACGTCCCAGGCCCACATGCACACCAGGGCCTCTCCTCCCATGAGCCACTGGAGGCTGAGCAGTAGAATACAGGCTGGAGCCTAGGAAATCCCCTAGGAGGACCGCAGGCCGAGCTGGAGGACAGGTGTGGCCTCCCCTGGGGGCTACTCCTCGGCGGTGTGACTGTCCCTGGAAGGCTTGTAGGCCTGGGGTCAGCAATGGCCTGTGGCCCTTGTTGAGACCCTGAGTGTGGCCAGGAAGTAGGGTCTGAGTCTCGGCCTGGTACTGCAGCCTGAGGAAACAGCTTAGGTCTGCGTCCTCATCTGGAAACAGATGTTTCAGAGGCTATGAGCCAAGTAAGGAGCACAAATTCAGCCAGCAATAGGTGCCTGCTAATGCTCCCTCCTTTCTTTCCAGGAGAGCAGAAGGATAGTGAAATCTAAGAAGCCTCCAGCTGGTGGCAGCTCTCAAGTCCTTGTCCTTTCTTGTTGGCACTTTTAGAATGTCCTGTGGACCTAAAGTTGACTCAGGGACTCGCCAGCCCAGTGCTGGGGACACAAGTGCTAATAACACATCATGACCCCAAATCCTGGTTTTGCAATGACTCTGGATTAGAGTCTGTGGTGAGGCCTCCTCCACGCCCTGAGTGCACCTGGGGCAATGGAGGGTGCAGCGTCTTCACGCAGAGAACCAGGGGAGCTGGGAGGAGGGAGATGCTGGTGGGAAACCCTGCCCAGAGGACCCTTATGAAGCTCCTCCCTGCCAGCTCCCCAAGGCTGACCAGAGCTGCTATCTCAAGAAAGCCTTCCAGGAGCGGGGCCAGAGCCAGTGCTGGACAATGTAGTCTGAGTTCCTGTCCATCCAGGGCCTAAGAATGTGACCTTAATTGGAAATAGGCTCTTTGCAGATATAATTAGTTAAGGATCCAGAGATGAGATGGTTTCAGGTTGAGGTGGGCCTGAACCCAATGTCTGATGCCCTCTTAAGCAGGGGAAAGGGCACAGATGCACAGGACAAAGGTCATGGGGAGGCAGAAGTGGAGGCTGAGTGACGCAGCCACAAGCCTAGGAGGCTGGAGTCACCAGAGGCTGGAAGAGGCTGCAGGTTGGCTTCTCCCCAGGAGGCCAAGGGATGGCTTCTCCCTAGGGCCGCCAAAGGGAGCATGAATCTTGCCCTTCTGGCCCCCAGAACCGTGAGAAAATAAATTTCTGTTATTTTAAGTCCCTGTCAGTGGTAATGTGTTACGGCAGCCCCAAGACCCTGTGTACTTGGGGTCCAGATAGAGGTGAGGACAAAGGGACACAATTTAGACTTGGAAATAAACTCTCTAGAAAAGAGTGAGACGTAACTGGTGCTAAGGAAGAGAGTGAAGCATGTGGAGAGTCTGAAAGTGCAGTATAGTGGGGAAGAGGAAGCCTCAACTGGCAGGCAGAGGGTGTGGGCAGAATGGCATCCATCACTGTGCCCAGGACACAGCCAGGTGGTGTCATGGTTAAGAGGGGGATTTCCTAGGTTCCAGCCTGTGTTCCACTACTCAGTGCTGTGTGGCCTTAAACAAGTTACTTAACCTCTCTGTGCCTCAAGGGTATCATAATGGTTTTTTAGGATTGTTGTGAGAAGTAAATAAAGTGACAATAGGTAAGGAGCTTAAAACAGTTCCTGGCAGATAGAATGTATCAATAGATGCCATCTGTTCATATTAGGGGAAAAGAAACAAAGTCAAAGATATACTGGAAGAAAATTCCCCAGGCTTCAGAAGGGCTGTGTGTGCAGATTGGTGAGTCCCCTACTGGCAGAAGAGGAACACAGCCTAGCATGTATTTGAGTTTCAGAGAGTGAAGACAAATTTGTGTCTGCATATACTACAAAATACCCCAGAGTTGTTAAAAATCAAACTACATCCATGTATGAATTTTGAGAGACCACACAATGTGTCATTCATGGAATAAAATAAGTTGTAGAAAAAAGGTAGAGTGTGACCCCTTGCATAAAAATCTTGGTGCTTCTGCACCCTGCAGCACAGGTGTCAAGAAGCCTCCTGGATGTGGTTCTTGTGAAGTTGTGAGCAGCAACTGTGAGCAGCTGTCCTCATCCCCACAGCACTCTGTAGCTCAGAATCACCCCATCTGACACACAGTAGCCTACTAGTAGGTGAAGAGGCACTGTCACCCCACTCACTCAGTCTCAGAGGAGACTGAGCCTCAACACTCTCAGAGCTGGCTGGTACTCGGACAGGGGCTCTGGGTGTCATCTCTGTCCCTTGTACATTGTGCCTATCTTACACCCGACTCTCCACACACTCAGCTAAGAGACCCTGAGTTCCCTGATGTGCAGCTTTGGGGCACCTGTGCCCTTCAGCTGTCCTTGTAACCAAGCAACACTGGTAACTTGTATGCTGGTTTGATTACCCAGAAAAAGCCGAACAGCCCATCCAATTCTATGTAATCTGTCTTTGGAGAGAACTCTGCTGTTGCCTGGCAACGGTGAGGTGCTGAGCCTTCAAAGGCGGAGTGGGCTTGGCCCCCAGGTTGGACGTCAGCTTTCCACATGCCCTTCCCCTGCCAGCCTGAGTTGGTCTGCTCATGGCTGTGGCCCTGCGCCCATGCCAAGTACTTGGAGACAGTGAGTCAGGTTAATGCCTCTTCCCTGACCTGTGAAAAGCTGACTCCCAGCCTTGCTGGAGTGCTTCCATCAGTGCTCCCTGGAACGGCACGTCCCCTGAATTATGCATTTCGTATTGACCTTTATAAACCTCTGTGGCCTTTCCTTGCATTTCACACAGCACAGTGACTTGCTGACTGGAAGATGGCCTCTGAGGACGGGTGAGTAAGAGGTCAGTGGGGCCGCTGGGGAGCATCCTGCCTGAAGCCTTTTACCAGCAGCATCTCCATTCTACTGAGCGGCTAGGGCTGTGTGTGCACACGTGGATGTGTGTAAGTGTGCACGTGTGTGTGCATGCGTGTATATATGCATGTGTGTGCATGTGTGCACGTGTGTGTGCGTGTCCATATTTGAGTGTGTGTAGGCATGTGCATGTGTGTGTGCATGCATGTGTGGGCATGTGTGTGTGTGGGTATGTATGCGTGCATGTGTGTATACGAGTGGGCATGTGCATGTATGCACACATGGGCATGTGTGCATGTGTGTGTGTGGGCATCTGTGTGTGCACGTATGTGTGTGGGGGGTGGGCATGTGCATGTGTGTGTATGTGTGGGCATGTGCGGGGGTACATATGGGCATGTGTGTATGTGTGTGTGCATGTGTAGGGGGGCATGTGCGTGTGTAGATGTGCGTGTGCATGTGTGGACATGTGTATATGAGTGCACATGTGTGTGAGCATGTGTTTGAGTGCACTTGTGACCTTGAGCAGTGCCTGGACATACAAAGCAGACCCTAACCCTGATCCTAACCCTGCCTTCCCCCAGACAGACCATCTCAGGACAGCCCCAGCCTGACAGAGCCCCAGCCTGCAGCCCCAGCCCACAGCCCCTGCCCTGCGCCCTCACCATCTTCCCTCGGGCACAGACTCATTGCCTCAGGTGGATTCTGGCCCAGAGAGTCTCCTGGTGGCCTGGGGTCACCCCACCACCCATTCTCTGCTGTGCTGAGATGTTCTGGTGCAGACCTTCATACTGCTGCTCTGGCCAGGCTCTCTCCACAGCTCTGTGCCCCTCCTTCCCTCAGCACTCCAGGATAGCTGAACCCCATCTTTCCTTTCCTGCTTTGTGCCCTGCTCCAGGCGGGGTTGCTCATGCCCTGCTTCTGCCCACACCTCCTTTCCCTGCCCTACCTGGGAACTAACTCCTACTCATCCCACAGCAGTGACTCAGTTGTCCCCCCTGGACTCTCCTCCCCGTGTAGGGCTCCCCCACCCCATACCAAGCACTTCTGCCACCAGTCACTCATTCCACAGATATTTGTCAAGCACTACTGAGTGCCCAGCCCTGCCTGGGGCACTGGGAGTCACAGAGGGACAAATCCTGCCTTTATTTGTTGACCCCTCATCCCCATCTTGTGTCTGGACCATCTTCCCTCATGGAAGTTCTGGCCCCTTCTGTCCCTGCCAGGACCTTCCCTCCTCAGGCCTGGAGGCCTCTGGGAAAAGCCCTTTCTGCCTCTCTGCTGGGCCCACATCTCAGAGCTGCTGTTGAAAGCAAGTTCCCTGGCTCGGCCTGGGAGTCTGTGGGCTGGATAGGGAGGCCCACAAGTGGGGTGCAGGTGGAGGGAGCTGGAGAGAGAAACATGTCCCTAGGTAGAGGACCCTTGTCCTATGCTGGCACTGCTAACCTGACTAAACTGGTGACCTGGCATGACCGACTGTCCACCCTCACCCTCCTGACAGACTCATCACCTGGGCGTACAGGACCCTGCCTTGGTGCCCCCCTGGGACCTGAGCTGGAGGGCATGAGGTTATCGAGATTTCCTGTGTATGTGGCTGTCTACCTGACACTAACCTGATTTCTGCCTCTCACTGCCAGATCGCCTGGGGTTTTCCTGCTCCAGCCTTTCCTCTTTCCAAGAACCCTCAGAAGCCCATGTTAGAGACCCCTGAACCCCTGTCCTTCATGCTGACAGCAGGAGAAAGTCTTCAGACCCGCACAGCCTTGCACCTGCTGAATCCAGTCCTCATCTCACCTCTAGACTCAAAGGTGGGACCCTCAGCAAAGACATGGGGGACCCCTGGGCCTGTAAAGTCAGGGTGCAGAGAAAAGGCCAGCTGGGGGGCTGGGAGGGTTCTGTTGAGGGAGATGTAGCTTCTCTCTGAAGAGCTGGGTGGGCCACAGAGCTCCCTCCCTCCACTGACAGCACGGAGCCCATAGCTGAACTGGATAGTGCTGATGTCCCTCCAGGCCCACAGAGCTGCTGTGTCAAGGGAGAGGCAGCGCCAGCATGTCCTCATGCCTCTGACCCTGGCTCGGCTGAGCCACCGCTGCTGGATCTTGAAATCTATTGTTCAGGGTGGGAACCAGGCAAACACAGTGGGCACTGGAAGGACCCAGAGAGGACTACTATGGTCAGAGCCCCAAGCAAGGACATCGTTGTCACTGCTGTCATCACTCTTAAGGGCCTACTATGTTTAGCTGTCATGTGATTGCTTAATGGACTGGGGCCTCATGTATCACAGCAGCCGCCCAGGAGGCAGGACCACTGTTTCCATTCTACAGATGTGGAAACTGAGACTCTGTTCAGGTGACTACACAGATAAGAGGCTGAGTCAGAATTGAGTCTGGTCAGCCCTGTAGATGTGGTCATGAGACCTCCGGGGCCCCTCAGTGGTCTTCCTGCTGGGTCTGGAGGGAGGACTACCCATCCCATGTGAGGTGAGTCCAGGCCCCCACGCTGCCCTCCCCAAGACCATGGCCATGCCCACAGAGCTGGGGTGGGGTGGGGAGGCTGGGATTCTTTCCAGGATCACATGATTTCTACACATGGCATCTAGGGGAGGTGGAGTAGGCCTGAAAGCCAGGGTGCAGGTGGCTCCACCCATACAGTGGGTGGAATGCTGCCCCCCCTCCCCGAGCCTTCCATGTCTGGATCCCCAGAAGCTGGGATTGTGATTTTATTTGGGAAAAGAGTGTTAGCAGATGCAATTAAATGAAGCATCTTTTGATGAGGTGATTATCCCAGATTATCCTGATGGGCCCAAATCCAGTGACAAATGTCCTTATAAGAGAGAGACAGGGAGAGTTGAGATGGAAGAGACAGTGGGTGGGGAGGAGGAGGCAGTGGGACTACAGAGACAGGACAGATGCTTCCCGGGCACGGCCTTGCCAGATTGCCAGCAGCTTCTGGCCTCTAGAACCACGAGATACTAAATTCCTGTGTTTTTGACCACCAAGTTTGTGATACTTTGTTACAGCAGCATCAGGAAACTTCTACAATCCACATACTCAGAGCATCGGGAAACTTCCACAGTCCACATACTCAGAGCATCGGGAAACTTCCACAGTCCACATACTCAGAGCATCAGGAAACTTCCACAATCCACATACCTGGAGCATCAGGAAACTTCCACAGTCCACATACCTGAAGCATCAGGAAACTTCCATAATCCACATACTCAGAGCATCAGGAAACTTCCACAGTCCACATACTCAGAGCATCAGGAAACTTCCACAGTCCACATACCTGAAGCATCTGGAAACTTCCACAATCCACATACTCAGAGCATCAGGAAACTTCCACAGTCCACATACCTGAAGCATCAGGAAACTTCCACAATCCACATACTCAGAGCATCGGGAAACTTCCACAGTCCACATACTCAGAGCATCGGGAAACTTCCACAATCCACATACTCAGAGCATCAGGAAAATTCTACAATCCACATACCTGGAGCATCAGGAATCTTCCACAATCCACATACCTGGAGCATCGGGAAACTTCCACAGTCCACATACCTGGAGCATCAGGAAACTTCCACAATCCACATACCTGGAGCATCGGGAAACTTCCACAGTCCACATACCTGGAGCATTGGGAAACTTCCACAGTCCACATACCTGGAGCATCGGGAATCTTCCACAATCCACATACCTGGAGCATCGGGAAACTTCCACAGTCCACGTACTCAGAGCATCAGGAAACTTCCACAATCCACATACTCAGAGCATCAGGAATCTTCCACAATCCACATACCTGGAGCATCAGGAAACTTCCACAGTCCACATACCCAGAGCCCTGGTATATCAGTGTTCACATGTCTCTGTCACTGAGTTCATGCTGTCCTGAGTTCCCTTATTTTTACTTGAGATAATTGTAGATTCACAGGCAGTTGTGAGGAATGAAATGGAGATCCAGGCTTCCTTGAGCCAGCTTCTCCCAGAGCTGCCATCTTGGGCAGCTATTGTGTGACATCACAGTCTCAAGGTTGCCATTGATATGATCTACCCATCATGTTCAGATGCCACCAGTGTCATAGGCACTCATCTGTGTGTGTGTTTACTGCTGTGTAATTTCATCCTGTCTGTGGGCCCCTGTATCTAGCACCCCAGTGAGACATGGGGCAGTCCATCTTCACAGCCATGGCCACCTCCCATCCCTGCCCCTGGTCACTGCTCAGCTCTTCCCCACCTCCATGGCTGTGTCCGTTCAGGCGGGTTAGGAGAAGGCGATTGCAGAGCGTGTGCCTTCTGAGATCGACGTTCCTCATTCAGCCTGATTCCCTGGAGATCCATCCAGGTTACCCAGCCGTATTCCGCAGCATGGACCTACCACCGTTTAGCCACGCACCTGCTGAAGGGCATCCAAGTTGTTTCCCGTTTGGGGCGATGGTGAAGACAGGTGCTGCTGTACAGGAGTCTGTGTGAGCGTGAGTCTTCCTTTCTCTGGGACAAACGCCCAAGTGCAGCTGTGGCAGTAGCAGGTGCAGTCTGGTGAGAATGACCGTGTTCTCCCTGTGTGGCTGCACCGCCAGTGGAGTGTGGGTGCCTGGTCTCTGTATTGTTTCTAATTTTTACTGGAGCCTTTCTGGACGATGTGTAGGGCTATCTCACTGTGGTTTTAATATAGCTTTTAAAGAAACCTCTTCTTTATTTGACTGTTAAGCTTTGGGAGGAACTATGGCTTAATCATGTTTCGAACACACTACCCAGCTTAGCGGCAGCTTATTCAAAGTTTAAACGAGGCCACCCAGGAGCCTATCTGTAAGGTCCATGACTTTGAGAAAGGTGTACTCAACCTCTAAGACCCCCAGGCAAGGTGCAGTGAGCACCCTTGGGTGCTGGCCCTGCTTGGAGTGTGCTCCGGGGTCACCACTTGTCCTCCTCATGGCTGTTGGTAGTTAATTCACCCCAATTTTACAGGTGAGGAAAATGAGGCACAAAGAGGGTATTAAAATAAGTTACCACAAGTCGCTTTTAGTCTAGTTAGGAAGATGAAGAAGATTAACTGCTGAAACCATCAACAGATCATGGCACAGGGTTTGAGAACACAGTGAAGGGTGCTCGGTCCTACAGAGCAAGGGTGTGTCACAGACCACCTTGTTCTTGATCTGGGGAGGGGAGGCACCTGCTTCTGCACCTGCAGGTACTAATTTCCAGTCTTTTTTTTCTAACACAAGCATTTTGAGGCTATGAATTTTTCTAAAGTTTTAGCTTAAGCTGCATCCCTAAGTTTTGATATGTAAACTTTTCATCATTTCTTAATCCTAAGAATTTAAAAATTTTGAAAACATTAAAGTTTAACCCATGACACTGAGGTATTTATTTAAAATGTGGTTTTAAATTCCCAAAAAGTACATACTTTTTACTATAGATTTCTAGCTTTACTGAATTACAGTGAGAGAAAATAGTTGAAATTTGACCTAGAACCCTGCAAATCTCCAATGCGTTGCGTACAGAGTTGAGAAGAACACATGCTTTCTAACTGTGGAGTGTGGCGTTCTCTGTGTTTTCATTAGATCCAACTTGTATTATTCATATTTCTATGTTATTAGCTATGTGTTTAGGCTATTTCAATTAATAAAAGTAGCGTATTAAATTTACTGTGATGGAAGATTTATCATGGTTTATTTCTTAGAATTTTACTGGTCTCAGTCTTATATATTTTGTGATTGTATTATTAGGTCCATTTTGTTTAGAATTTTTATATCTTCCTGGTTAACTAAACTTTTGCCATTTCTGTAGTGACTTCTTTTATTTATCATATTTTAGCCTTTAAATACATAAAAAATGGGAAAACAAAATTGAAGGCTAGAATGCTAATAAACATGTATATATAATTATATATATATTCACATATATATATTTGACATAGCTCTTTTATAATTTTTTAGTCACATAAGTTTTATATACCTTTAACAGCATGCAGCTGGATTAAAATAAAACAATTCAGTAGACAGCTTTATTGACTGTTAAATTTCATCCTTTTTTTTGTGTTTGCTGATACACTTTGAATTATTTTGCCATCTTACTTTGGGATTGTTTTTGTTCTGAATTTTCCATGTCTTTTCCTGACTTATTTTGAATTGATTGCACAATTAAAATCCATGTGCCCTCCTTTATATTTCAGAGTTATATAAATCTACAACCTATTCCTATCCCTCTGGTATAACCCTTAGAATTTTTGTTTTTTATTGTTGGGGATTCATTGAGGGGACAAAGAACCAGGTTATACTGCTTATATTTGTTAGGTAAAGTCTCACTTATAATTTTGTCTCCGCCCCAAAAAGTGTGTCACACACCGTGACTCCCCACCCCTCCCTCCTTCCCTCTCTCCTCTCCCCCATCCCCCTACCCCCACTATGTACTAGTATCAATTGTCCTCATATCAGAAGTGAGTACATTGGATTCCAGCTTCTCCATTCTTCTGATGCTTTACTAAGAAGAATGTATTTCAGTTCGGCGCCTATAGCTCAACCGGCTAAGGCGCCAGCCATGTACACCTAAGGTGGCGGGTTCGAATGCCCAGCCCGGACCCGCCAAACAACAATGACGGCTGCAACCAAAAAATAGCCGGGTGTTGTGGTGGGCGTCTGTGGTCCCAGCTACTTGGGAGGCGGAGGCAGGAGACCCGCTTGAGCCCAGGAGTTGGAGGTTGCTGTGAGCTGTAATGCCACGGCACTCTACCCAGGGGGACAGCTTGAGGCTCTGTCTCAAAAAAAAGAAAAAAAGAAGAATGTATTTCAACTCCATCTAGGTGAATACAAAAGATGTAAAGTCTCTGTCTGTTTTAGTGGCTGAGTAGCATTCCATGGTGTACACACACCACAGCTTGGTAGGCCATTCCTGGGTTGGTGGGCATTCAGGTTGTTTCCAAAATTTGGCAACTGTAAATGGAGCAGAAAGAAACAGTCTAGTGCAATGTCCTTATGATAAAATGATTTTTCTTTCTTTCTAAGAAGTAGATGCCCTTACCATTAGAATTTTAATACACAAACCTAACTCAGCTTCCGCACTTACAGATTGACTCCCCCCCTGAACTGAGACTGTTCTGTTGCCACCAGTCCTATTCATGCTCGGTATTGCCTTTCTGTCCTTCTCTCAGCGAGGACTTAATACAATTCTTGTTTTCATGTGACATTTATTTAAATTCGTCTCTGTTTCTCCTCTTTGCTCACCACTGTTTCTTGCTACTCAGACCCTTTTCTCGGAGGATGTTTTCCTTCTTCCTAAACATTTATTTCACAGTTTCTTGAGTGATGGGTCTTTTGGAGGCAAAATCTTGTTCTGTTTGTTCTGAGATTCCAGCGCTCGGGACATGTAATTGAGAACAATGAGCCGTGGGGCAAGCTGATCGACTGGAGAAGTAAGTGCCAAATGGCTCTCATTCTGAGGACAGCCTCATGTTAAATGCACCATGAAACTTGGTGGAAGGGATAAATTCCTTCCTCCCTGGAATTCTCCATCTGTGCTTGACGGGCCAAGGGAAAGAGAGACCCTTGGGTAACAGGCTCTGCCCCACCCCTCCAAAAACGTGCATGGTTGGGGTGATATAAAGAAAATATTTTAATCTGGCCCTTCCGCATGATGGGACCCCTCTCTGCCCCCCAGGGGATGTGGCTGCACTTCTCTCTCCTCCCAAGTTCTGATGTCTTGCAGTCTCTATCTGGCTTGGGGGTCCGACAGCCCAGCCTCTTGCAGATTGGCTCTTGGCACCCACCCGTGGTGTTCCTGAGGCCCAAGCGCACATCCTGGCTCTGCCTCACTAAGCTAGGATGGGTCTCCAAGCCTTTCTGGGCTGCCTGTTTCTGCCGGCCTGTGGGGAGGGGCCTGCTGGGTGGTTTCCCAATTCGTTCATCCTGACTTATCCGCCTGTCCAGTTTCTGGGTTTGTCGGTCTCTTTGGCATGAGGGAGGAGACTGATCCAGATCTACATTTTGGGGTCTAGAGCATTGAATTGAGAGGAAATTGGTGGAATTCTATGAACTGAAACCAGAGTCTTCAGCATTTTTGTACTTCTTGAAGACTTCAGTAAATACAACGCATATATAAAAGGAAAAAAAAAAAACTGCTGGAGCTATTTGAAACCCACATCAAGAAATCGTCTTCCCCAGAAGTAGCCTGTCCTCTTTCTTATTTAAAGAGGGCTGAGTTGTGGAATGTGAACTGGGTAAGAAGTTTAACTCTGTTGAATGGGTTTTGCCTGCTGTGAACAATCTGTGGGCCTCCTTTATGCCTTCTGGAAAATCCTGCTGATTTAGGAGGACCGGAGGAAAATTTAGAGACAAGCAGGGGTGTGAAGATCGACTTGGTCAGCACAGTGGGCTTGGCGTCAAGGGTGAAGGGATCTTCCTGGCCACACTGTCTCTCTCAGGTCATGTCACGGAACACACTGCTCTGAGGCACTCGAGGGGCCCCTGGAAATCCTCTCTCACAGTCGCTCTGTGGGTAGTGAGAACCTGGGGTCCAATTTTAGGCAAGGAAGACTTCACTCTGGTGTGAGGGAGTATAGACAGTCCCCAGGTGTGCTGTTAGAGACCCGGGTTTGAGATCCTGTTTGGCCCCAGCTCCAGGACCACAGCGAAGCCACTTGCTGTGAATCTGAATACATTTTAAAAGCACCTGTACCCATATGTCACAGAAACACATTTGTTTCAGGACACATCAAACCTCCCTGTTCTGCATTAACTGAGAAAGATGAATAGTGGGATGGGTAAAAGAACGTGCCATTTGCAGGACGACTTAGCAAACACAGTTCCTAGTAATTTTTAAACCAGATACTTATGACTTAAATAGAACAGGGACGTGATGTAATTGCAATAGTTCATGTTGGGTGATGATCGCAGGACGCAGCCTCTCCGCCCCACACCTGCAGCAGGATACGTCTTCTCACTTTCACACCCCCAACCCCACCCCCATCCAGGGCACTTCTTTTTTGCCATTTTACCAGCCTGGGATACACAGCGTCATACCCGGGCAATTCTCTTCACTTGGGGCTTCTCACTAGAGTTCTGTCTGTGGGATTAATCTGTGCTGTGTGTGGCAGCTGTCTCCACTGTGCTTCTCCACGAGATGGCATGACTCAGTTACAGGCTGGGCTCTGCTGGGGAGTGGGCTGGGGGCATGGGAGGCACCAGGGTGCAGGCTCGCACATGTGTGCTATTGTTCCTGCAGCCAAGAGCGCTTGTGAACGCGTGATCCTCTAAATCACACAGAGATGGGAACTTAAGGCTCAGGATTTAGGCTTTTATAACTCAGCAAGATCCTTCACACTGGAACTGGCTCAGCAGGGGGTTCACAGCAGACTTTGTCAGTGTCCCCAGAGGCTTCCAGTGCTCCTGGACCAGGCAGAACTTTTGGAGGGTCCCCTGCCGCTGTTGGGCCACTGAGGCTTCTGCCTCCAGATGCGGCTGACACATCCTTCCCCCCTCCCAGAGCTCTGCTGAGGAACGCGACCAACTCCAAGACCCCAGAAGGACTTTACCTTGGGATGCTGGACGTGATGCTGAGCCTGGCAGAGAGCGAGCACAGCATGCCCCAAGTCACGGCGAGAGTGAGGCCACTTTGGCTCCCGTGGTGGACTCTGGGGGCACCAGGAAGACCACTCATTTTCTGTGGGCAGACTTGCAGAGCTCTGGCAGGTCCACATATTTAATCCCCTCCTCCCACTGCAATAGGCCTGCTCCTTTATGTATCCAGTGGGAATATTTTTCATTATCTTCCCTCTCAATTTAATTAAGCCACATTCCATAATGAACCTTGAAATTTCAATTAAGCACATCATTACTGATAAGCACAGGCTGGTGTAGTTGGCGGCTCCCTGCAGCCATGTGGAGGCTTTGGCTGTGCCAGGCTGTCGCATTGATGCTGGGCCTGGGTCCCCTCCACCCTCAGCCTCAAGAGGCCAGGCCTCCAGAATGTACCTGGAACATAATTAGTTCTTGGGAAAGTGGGGAATGACCAGTGTGGTGGTTCTCATGGGATTGTTGCTCTGGGCCTGAAGCTAAGCTGCCCCTGTGAGGTGAGGTCTGTTTCGCTGCTGCCTGGTGGCCCTTTGTGGACTTGTGTTGGGCTTGGCAGAGGCTGTTGGGATTGACCAACAGACGATGTTTGACCATCTGAGGAGGGGTCCTGTGGATGCAGGTATGGACAACATTGCAGGAGCATGGGTGGATCCCACGATGTCCTCCTCTGAAACCCAAATCTCGTGGGACAGGACATGTTTGGTCCTCAGCTGTCCCCCCACTCCTTCCTATGAGGGCCCCTGCTGACAGTGATGTAGATTTCCATCGAGTAGAAGCCTGGGGTCCTGCTCTGTGTGGACGGTCAGGACAGAGGGACATTGTCACTCCTCACTCAGCCCCTGAGGCTGCCTCCTCCCCATTTTTATGGCTGAGGAACTGGGCCTGGGCGAGAGTCCACAGAACTGGGCCCCTCTAGTGTGTTTGTCTCTTGGAGACAGAGACACCTCGCCTTTCCTCTCCTGCTGCTGTCACATCGCCACCATCATTTAAGAACATTTCTGCCTCTGGCAGCACCTGTGGCTCAGTGGGTAGGGCACTGGCCCCATATACAGAAGGTGGTGGGTTCAAACCCGACCCCAGCCAGCTAAAACAGCAGTGGTAACTGCAACAAAAAATAGCCAGGCATTGTGGCAGGAGCCTGTAGTCCCAGATACTCAGGAGGCTGAGGCAGAGAATTGATTAAGCCTAAGAATTGGAGGTTGCTGTGAGCTGTGACACCACGGTACTCCACCTAGGGCAACAGAATGAGACTCTATCTCCAAAAAAAAAAAAAAAAAGAACATTTCTGCCTGGTCCACTTCTCACAAAACACAGGGTTACCAAAGCTTCTTGGCAGCTGTGCCTGCCCCAAGGGCTCTCCCTGAGGCTTGAGGAGATGGTTCCAGGCGATGCCCTCTCAGCTCTGAGTGACTGCTGGACTCTGGTCCCTGGTCCTCTCCGCAGGCCCCAGGGAAATGTGGGGTAACTCCTCTCTGGGTTTTATCCTCTCCCTCAGTCATTTCTGATTCTGTTTGAATGGTGAGAGCTGACCAGCCACAGAAGAGGCAGACCTGAGCATCACCCAGGGGTGTCCTCACAGTGCCACCCCACCGGGGTCCTCACAGATGGACATTAGGGGTCCTCCCAGATGGATACTCCCCACTGGGGGTCCTCACAGGTGGACACCCCCCACTAGGGGTCCTCACTGGTGGACACTTCCCACCGGGGGTCCTCACAGGTGGACACTCCGCACCGGGGGTCCTCACAGATAGATACTCCCCACCAGGTGTCCTCACTAGTGGACACCCCCTACCAGGGGTCCTCACAGGTGGATACCCCCCACCAGGGGTCCTCACAGGTGGACATCTCCCACTAGGGGTCCTCACTGGTGGACACTTCCCACCGGGGGTCCTCACAGATAGATCCTCCCCACCAGGTGTCCTCACTAGTGGACACCCCCTACCAGGGGTCCTCACAGGTGGATACTCCCCTACCAGGGGTCCTCACAGGTGGATACTCCCCACCAGGGGTCCTCACTGGTGGGCACTCCCCACCAAGGGTCTTCACAGGTGGACATCCCCCACCAGGGGTCCTCACTGGTGGGTACTCCCCACCAAGGGTCTTCACAGGTAGACATCCCCCACCAGGGGTCCTCACTGGTGGGCACTCCCCACCAGGTGTCCTCACTGGTGGGCACTCCCCACCAAGGGTCTTCACAGGTGGACATCCCCCACCAGGGGTCCTCACTGGTGGGCACTCCCCACCAGGTGTCCTCACTGGTGGGCACTCCCCACCAAAGGTCTTCACAGGTGGACATCCCCCACTGGGGGCCCTCAGAGGCCTGGCTTTCTCTGAAGTTCTTAAGTCTC
>CAUYTI010143643.1:0-25021 GCA_963575145.1 Galago senegalensis | reverse complement strand
TTTCTTCAGAGAAGTTTCTCTTCAAGTCCCTTGCCCACCCTGAGAGGGGATCACTTGTTATTAATACTTTGTGTCTGTTTCATAACCTGCTCCCCCGGCCTATTTTTTTGCCTTGCTCACCTATTTTCTCTCTGTTTTTAGGATCAAAGCAACAAATATTTCTATTAGATGCATTCACATTCATTCTTTAAATAAACTCTCTTTGCAACAGCAACCAAGAGAATATGTTCAGGCAAACCAGGTTCCTCTGCTAAATAATTGGAACCATTTACATTTACTTGCAGTCTTGAGCATCATCGGTGCTTGTGTGTGTCACTATATTAGTTATATATATATTTTTTTGTTATAAATTGACAGCCTTTCACTAGTAGAGAACACGATCTTACAGTTATGAAGGCACATAAACACTGGGACAGGAAATTCGCATTAATTCTAAAGGATGAAATCCTTCCTTTGGCAGAACTTCATTACACAGTATACATTGTCAGTATACTCAGTGTTAAAAGTATTAGCTTCAGCAATGCTTTTCTTTCTTTCTTTTCCTTTCCTCCCTCCCTCCTTCCTTCCCTCTCTCTCCTTTCTTTCTCTCTTTTTTTTTACAGACAAATTTCTAAAGTTGAGGTCCCAACATGTATAGACTTATAGGCTTTAGAGTAAGGATTGCCTCAGTTATAATTTCACATGGACCTGGCATATGCACAAGTGGAAGAGGAAAGGATGATATATTGATAAATCAAGCAACAATGGGTGTGTATATGACAGAGACAAAATGGTGAAACAATCAAACAAAAAGATATGCTCTTATACCATCAGTCTCTCATAGCATAGTCTTGGTTCTTCTGTAAAGTTGCCATGCTTCTTACACGGTCTGGCTGTGTAGTACATCAGGGAAACAACAATGATAATAAGAGCTAGCATTCTTGCAGTGTTTACTATGTACCAGGCTCTGTACTGAAAGCTTCATAGATCATGTCATTTCAGTCACCCAACAATACTGTGATGACCTCATTTAAATTAAGTAACTCATCCAAAGTCACAGAACTACTGCTTGCTTATTGATAATGCTACAAGCCAGAGTCCAGAGCTTGTGCTCTCAGCCACTCTATCATGATAACATTGTTAATAAAAATATTATGTTCTTAAAAGGCTTATTCTTAGTCTTTACTTTTACAACCTATCATTCATTCTTGATTCACTAAAATCTGAGCCTTTGTCCACAGGCATGATGGAGTTTCTGTTGTGCCAAACAGCTTATTCCTTCTCTTTCAATAACTGCTATGATCCTAGCATTGACTTCCAGGGCTAGAGATACATGGTCCCTTTTACCTCATCCTGACACACTGGAGGTGGCAATCAAAGTCATAGAATTGGTGTATTCTCTGGAAATCTGGGATAATATGCCCTTATCTTGATTTGCCTCTCTTGGAAAAATAATAAGCTAAAGAAATAAGGAATAAATTCAAGCAATAACTATGTGCATAGTAGCAAGCTTGTGGAAGAGAGGATACTGTGTCACCAACAGTAGTGGTCTTTAAACATTTAAAGTAATTAAGTGTATTTTATTACTCCCTTTGTTCCATTCTAATAAAGAGTGTAGTGTCCATGTGCAATTATATCTATTATATAATTATAATATATAATTATTATATATTAATTATATTATATGTTATATATATATTAAAACTATAATGTATGACATAGGAAATAGTATTCAGAGCTGTGGAAGAAATTTGAAAGTACATCTTTTGGAACCAAATCTTAAATAAAAATTTAGAGATATTCAGCACAAAAAAGAAAAAAAAATAATAACTGTGTCTGATTCTGCCTAGCAACAATGTTATCTCTTGGTGACAGGATTTTCTAAGATGGAATCTTTTGTGGTTATCTTTTAACCCAGTAGTGAAAACAGCATAGGTATGGGTTATGATTTACTACCTTACACGAGTAAAGGCACATGCATTAAAAAAAAAGGGAGATAAGATTCTATATGACCTTAGATATAACTTATTCTCCTGATCTGTGGAAATGGTCACAAGATAATTTGAGGAGATATATCTCAATTTGGCTACTAATTATAAATATAGTGAAATAGGACATTATACAGAAAATATATGACTTCAAAATTTGGGGGAAAGTTTTTGTTTTATCCAAGGATCCTAGGACATGTTTATTTTTCAATTTACCTTGAATACTTCTTTATGACTGCTATTGTTACCACCAAGACACAGAATGAAACACAAGGGAAAGAACCTTATAGTTTGCAGATTCTCTGAAGATTCAACAAGCAAATACTGTACGACAGACCTAGATCCACTCCACAACCCCTCTGCATTGCACGGGTCTCTCTGATATGTTGTCACACATGTTCAAGCACACCCAGTTTCCATTATAGAATTTCAAATCCTGGTATTCTTGAACATTCTCTGCTGAGTCTCAGAGGAAGGCAATGTTAAGAGTACAAATTTTGAACAAGTTCCGAATCCCTAATACCCATTAGCTGTTGGTCCTTAGGCAACTATTTAATTAGCATCTACCATGCTGGACAAGATTTTGCTTTTTCTTTTTTGTCATCACCTCATTCAACCAACTGCTAAGTCTTGCAGTTTCTAGTTCCTAAACTTCTCTTGACGCTACTCACTTGTCTTGATGATTTTGTCATTACCTGCTCTCTTTTACCCGGAAAAAACTTCCAAACTGATGTTCTTTTGCCTGCTTGTGATGCTTTCTAATCCATTCCCTATAGAGCAGTCAGAATAATCTTTTTATAGTGAAGATCTAATTACATTTCATTCCTAATTAAAACAAACAACATACAAATAAGCAGACAGCCTTCTGTCTTCTCATTCCTTTTAACTTAAAATCTAAAATTAATAGGCAGCCTGTAAGAAGGCCATGTGTGATAGAAAGTCTTCCTATGACTCTCTTGGGGAGTCATAGGAAGATTGTCCTCAGTCTAAAAGTTTCTAGACTACTTCCTTATCTCAGAACCTTTATACACTCCCCCTGCCCATGACTGCCAACCTCCCTTTGGTTATCTAACTCTTATTAAATGTCTCTTCCTCTGAGAAATCTCTAGACTAGGTCAGGTTTGGCTTCTGTATATCTAAGTGTGGCCATGGATTTCTCTATAGTACTTTTCATGATTGCAACTGATATGATCTAAATGTTATGTGCCTGCAAAATTCATATGCTGAAACCTAGTCCCAAAACAGTACTGTTAAGAAGAGCCTTTCAGAGGTGATTAATCATGAGGTTTTGGTCCTCATGAATGGAATTAATGCCTACATATCATACACATGTATACACACACACACACACACATACAGGTATATATAAACAAACAAAACAATAAAGTCAAAAGAAACAAGGGACTTTATTTGCATTCCATCATATGGTGACACAGCTGGAGGGTGACATAAACTGGAAGAGTAAGCTATTATAAGACATAGAATCAGTGGAATCTACCAGTGCCCTAATCTGGGACTTCCAAGCTTATAGAAGTACAAAACAAATTTCTGTTGTTTCTAAGCCACCCAGTATACTATATTTTGTTATAGCAGCCCAAATGGACTAAGACAGAAACCAACCGACTTGTTCTCTAATGAGTTCCCTTGAGTGAATTGATGAAAATTCCACTTCCAATCAAAACATAAATTAAATGGGATTAAGGGACTATATAACCAGGGTCACCTCTGTGCAAGGAATGCAACAGATAGTTGATAATAGCTGATGAATAAATAAGTGAAACTCCAACCTCATGCTCCCTCTATGAAGTAACATCATTATATTTATTTCACAAAAGCACAATGCCTTTCATATAGTGACATTCAAAATTGGTAGTTATTATCTATTGTTTTTGATACCATTCTAAACTTCTGTCAATGCCTGTGATGCTACAATTTACATTAACCTAGAAATTAATTCTTTTTTTTTTCTTTAGGTAGTATTACATAAATGGAGAAATAAAATAGACCAATTAATTAAACAATCAAAATTGATCCAGGCACAGTGTTGTGCACCTGTAGTCTCAGCTATTTTGGAGGCTGAGGCAAGAGAATTGCTTGAGCCCAGGAGGTTGAGACCAGCTTGGAGAACATGGTGAGTGCCTTTAAAAAGAAAGTAATAAATGAGCTTTTAAAAAGATCAAAATTAAGTTTTCACTATTTTGAAAGGATTAATGAGTCTTCTCTGTCCATGTTGATGAAAATCAAAATGTACAGCTAACACTGTAAACCTATATACATTGCCAAAAAGTAAACCACAGTAGAACCTAGTTGGCCACCTCCCTACACAGATCACCTCCTTAAATTGACCAGATTCTCATAAAGACCAGACATGCACCACATGTACATAATCAGTACAGCAGGTCTAGCTCCTTATTTTGACCACCTCTGTATGTTGACCAGGTTTTTATAGGTTGGGGGTAGTCAACTTACAGAGATTCTACTGTAGTTTATAATAAAGAGCTTTTAGTTCCTTAGTTGATGTAGGGTCTCACTTCTCTTTATTGTGTTGCACTGAGAAATTAAAATGAGCATGTTTTGATTATAGTAAGAAAATGAGATATCTCTCATGCCATCATTGTGGATAAGATGAGAGATTATGGTTAGTATCCAATGTACTCAACCCTAATATGAAACCAATTTATAAATACCCACACTTCCATAAGAAAGCTATAACCCAACTACACCCCAAGATGAAGTTTAAGAGGATGGGGAGAGGAGGAAGATGAGTGGAGGAAGGGTAATTGGCGGGAGCTCACTTATGGTGCATTTTACAAGGGTACAAGGGTACATGTTAAATCTACTAAGTGTAGAATAGAAATGTCTTAACACAATAACTAAGAAAATGAGGTGAAGGCTATGTTAACCAGTTTGATGAAAGTATTTCAAAATGTATATAAAACCAGCACATTGTATCCCATAATTGCATTAACGTTCACAGCTATGAATTAAAAAATAAATAAATAAATAAATAAATAGAAAGATCATGGTTCTATTGGAGGATTTATAATGTGCTAATTTCAACTGATGCTAGTTAGAAGAGAGTTCTCTTTTCCTGTCACTGCCTCACTCCCTTTTATCAATGAATTGCTTAAAGACAGAGAGGCTAAGCTTCTCCAATGAGTGTATTACTTATTGCTGGGAGTGGAGGAAGTACAGCCAGGGAGGGAGACAGTTAGTCTATCTACTAGCAAAACTTATTAAGATCTAAAACTATCTTGAAAGGGTAGGATAAAAGAAAACAACTAAAAACAGCATTAAAATGCTACATGTGTTTGAAAGTTGTGCAAATACAAACCAGGGAATGACATGACTGGACCTATAAGTTAAACATCAGACCCCCCAAAACATTTTCTAACTGTTGCAACAAATTGTAGATTTTATTAATAGAGATGTAGCGTCAAAAAGCATTTTGTTCATTAAATGTAAAGCCCCACATTTTAAAGCCTTATTGATAAGCCAAACACATGCTGAACAGGACATCCATTAAAAAGCATATTGCATACTTACAAGATGCATAAACCTATTTGCTAAAGGCAATTTCAGGAAGAAAAAAGACACAGTTCTTGAAGCCAAAGAATTCACAGTTTCAAAAAGAAGATGATCCAAATGCAGATAACTTTAATAGAAATAAGGAAATGGAAAGACCTGGAAAGAAGGCAAAGCTAAAAGTGCTGCAGAAATAGAAAGTATTTGTCTTGTTTTTGATCATAAAGCACAGACAACTTCTAGGTGGAGGCAGCATTAAGCTAGGCCTGGAATAAATGGTGATTACATGGCTGAGGAAATAGTACCTTCAAGGGAAGGAAGAATGTGAAAAGAATGCAGCCACAATACCCAGGGTGAGTTTGCAAATGCCAAGTTATCTACTCAAATCAAAATGTAAGGAAATATCAAGGGAAGTAGCAAGGGAATAAAGAAAAGGATTATCACCAGGTTGGGATCAAGTACTGAAAGCACCACAACGCATGTTGAGGAACTAGAACTTTCTGTTGTGGCAATGGCAATCCACTGTGCATGCGTGTGTGTGTGTGTGTGTGTGTATGTGTGTGTTGGGAAGGTAGATTTTATTTGTTTTCTTTAGTGTAAGCCTTTTCCACATCAAGTTCCTTTCTTTGGCATTTCCAGCCTATGGTACAAGGCATCATGACACAATCTGTCTACGTGATGCTCCTCTATGTCTATGTTGGATTTTGCACTAGTCTTTATCTACTTTACCCCAGAGTTTATCTGCAGAGAAGCATTGGCTGTGAACAAAGCATCTCAAAGTTCTGTGGAAGACACTGCAGACTAATTTTTAACTTCTTGCATATTATGCTGTGGCATCCATAGGTTGTTTTCAAACTTAGTGCTGATATACATTTCTTTTTTAAAAAGCAGTTATGAGTAATGTTTAAAGTAATAGCCATAGAGCCAGGAGAAGAGTTTAATATTTAAGTTATCCATTTCCTTTAAATATTGAGTGCCTCTACTTAAGGCAGAAAATAGAATATGCTATTTTACTCAAAACCCTGAAAATTAGTGGTATACTTAAAAATATATAGATTTTATCTTCCTTTTGAAGAGTCAAAGCCTTTACATGCAGGTTTGGTAAAAGGAGACCAGTTAGGATATGCATGAAAGGCAGACTACCATTTGTAGTGTTTAAACACTGAAATGATGTGACTACCATTTATTACCCGATTTTCTTTACTTCAGTTGATGGTCTCAACTTAGAGTTCAGTATAATCTAGTTTTTAATGCTTCCTGAGATTGATTGAAGAGAAGTAACCTTAGTTACATCAGCCAGGGGGACTTGAAATTAAGTCCCCAGACCAGACTGAACTATCCAGCCATCTTTGCCAAGTAATTTAACTATAGGCAAATCTCATTTCCTTATTGTGTGGTTCCTAGGTTGCTGTAAACAGTAAGGGCAGGATGGTGTTACTTCCTGACACACACAGTGACCACCATTCCACATGACTTATGTAAGGTAGCACCATCATGTATCCTTCCTTCTTGCTTTGCCTTGTTGCTGGCAGAAGTTGTTTCAACTTCTGGATTGCATTTCTCTGTTTCCAAGATGTCTAAAACACATTTGAACTTGTATACCCTTTAAAAACATGTTTTCTTGGACTGTCAACAATTCTGTCCAGGAGTGTTTCTGAAATGTGATCTGTGGACCACCTGTAACAAATCTACCTAAGACATTTATTAAAATAAGACTCCTAAATGAAAGCTAAGGCCTATGGCTCAAAATCTTTGGAATTGGGTCCTATGAAATCTGCATTCTCATAAGCTTTCTAGGTGAACTTTGCATTCATTAAAATCTATTACTGCTCCTTAAGAAGTGACCTCTTTAATGAATCATGATAGTTATAGAGAAAGTTAGAATGTGGGTGTGTTGGGGGGAGGGGTTAGCTGTAAGCAGTTTGGGGGGGAGAGCATGATTCTTTTTGTTAAACATATAGGGTAGGGCCATTAACTTGGAAGTTAGATTGGATTCAATTATATTAGAGTCCTCTTTGATCCTTCTGAATTCTGAGATTCAAAAAACAACCAGATAAAAATAGTGTTTAAATACTGAAAGCTGATTGATCTGACCAAAGAACAATATTTTTTCTGCAACCATCAGTCCATGAGGTTTGTGAATAGAGCACAGTGTTTGTGACTATGTGTTGAATAGCTACTATGAACAGCACAACTTTAACATTTTCATGACTGTTTAAATGTGTATATTAATTCCACTAGAATATATTCCAGATATACTATTTTATTTCATACTATTTTTTTATTGTAAAAAGAAAATTTAAACCACAAAAAAAACTAAATGATTAATACTTGTATTTAAATGAATTTTTCCCCTCATTGATGTTATCACTTTATTGGGGTGAACAGAATAAATACACTTGAGTCCTTTCCTTTGTTTTTAATAAAAATTGTCTTACAAAATTTTCATGATTTGACTAGGGCATTGGTAGAGTAGTTTAAAAGATTACAACTCTATCTTCAAAGTGAAAAGAGATAACATGTTTGAATACAAGTGTGGAATTTATGTCAAATTGCTTATAGTTCCATATAACTAATGAATAAGTTCCATATACTTATAAGAATCAATCTTTAGTTTCAAGTCTTCAATGTTTCCCTGAGTTTTATAAGAACTCTATTTGAAAATGCTGTTTTGATGACCCACTTAGAATGGTTCTTTAGACACATTACTCTCACGGTCACCATTTCTTCTTATTTTGAAGTAATAAACCAGAGAAAATAATCATATCATAGAGGGGAATAATAGGAAAGGAGAAATAGCAGTGGAGTGCTTATCTGATCTCTCAGGCTATGGTCTAACAGCAACAAAAAAATGTTTAAAAACTGGGATAGATTTGCACACAAACAAGTTTACTGAAGTTTTATTTCTTTTAATTGAATTAACTAGTGAAATCATTAAAATAGGCAAAGAATTTCAGTCAAATCAATTAATATTCACCAAATAGACAAATTAGGCTGTTCTACTAAAATCTTTACCTTGTCACAAGTTGGGTTAGTTTTGAATAGAAATGGTCTTAGTGTGTTTTGCAACCAGTTGTTGCAACCATAGATACACTATGAAAGAAAACAATCAACAGTATAGACAAACTACTTAGAATGGAAGGGAACTCAACTTCAGATAGTGAATCTAGTATCTGTATTTTTACCCTGATGGAATTTTGCTATCCATCCATATGAATATTTTGATGTTATACTACTCAAAAATTTTTACTAGAGTGTAAATTCAAATGCATCTATTTGTCTATTAAATATTTTAAATATAGAATTAATACAGTTAAATAATTTGAATCTCTTTTATAAAATTCCAACTGAAAATGTCTGACTAATGAACATGAAATAAATACTTCAGATATTACAAAAACATAAAATTTCAGTGTATTGTTACCTTTAAAGTTTGTTAACAATAAAATATACTAGAATTATAAAATTTAGCAGATGAAAAACTCTAACTTCTAAATAAGAGAGCACACTTAAAAAAAAGAAATTTTATTTTATTTACATACCTACTGTTTCATCCAATGTTATATGCACTACTTCAAACAAAATCATGACAAACAAGACAGATAAAAAATGCACTAATGTTAAGGCATGTTTAGAATATTTTCATTTGTAAACTAAGTCAATATTCAAACAATCATTCACATTTTACTAAGTAAAGAGTAACAAGTTACAGATTCCACAAACCTTCATATCAAATAGCCCACAGGTTTTAAAGAAATAATCACAATAAGTAAAATAATAGAACAGAGTTTTCGCAAACTACATTTAGTAGAATGTTTATGTCCCATGGACTTTGTTGTATGAAAAGTGGGTTCCATAAAGAAATAACATGGGAAACAGTGGATATTATATAATCTATTCTTAAAGATTCACAGTAAGTGTGAGAACAGAAAAACTCTGACCATTCCTAGAATTAAAAAAAAAAAAACTTGTGCATTTTATTTAATATAAAATTTATCCATTTTTTTTGATATTCTAAAACCCTATAATATTTTATGCTTCCTTTTCCTCCTGTGATATACTTGCCAGCATCCTACAGAACTACTTTCCTTGGAACACATTTTAGGACAATCTGCATGAAAGTATAACTTAGGGGAAATAATTGCACACAAGGGGGTATATGATTATATCTGGAGTTCAAGGACAGAAATGCCTGGAACGAGTCTTGAAGAATGAATAGGAATTTGCTCAATTCAAGAGAGAGAAGGAAAGCTTAGGCAAAATGGAAGAGCGTGTGTAAAATCCTATGCAAGAGTCCAGAGCTGTGGGGAAAAGAAAGAATATAATAGGTGAGGGAGAGATCATACTCAAAGAGTAGACAGAAGAGTAGACAGTAAGAGCTCAAACTAATAGTAGGTAAAAGACAGATAATCATAGGGCTTATACATCTTGCTTAAGGAGGGAGGAGTTTAGTTTAGACTTTTAAACTTAATTTTGAAAAACTTGAAAAGTCACAGATATGCCAAATATATAAAATTAGGAACAGTTTGGATCAGTATTTAAGTTCAATGACTGAAGAAATGCAGATAATAGGCTTGAGGAGAATAATACTGGCATAAGAACTCAAATGACAATATATAATATACCATAAACTATTGAAATGGTTGTTAACAAACATTTTTATTTACTCCACATTTTCTCAGCATCTTCTATGTTCCAAGCACTATGCTAGTCCTAGGGGATAGGAGAGCAGATAATAAACATCCCTTGCTCTCAAGAAATTCCATTTGTTGTGAAATATATTCACCTAAAGAGATAAAATATAGTGAGGTACATATAATTTTATCATCTGATACCCTGTATCATATAGCTTGTACTTACTTGACTACTATTTTTTCAGATATGTGAAATGGATGAATTTTTGAGGTAATGTCAGTGTTCTATCAAAATATAAAGAAACATGAGACAACATTCTGGTCTATCTATTCTGCTCATAGTAAAATCTTTAAGATAGTCTTTTAAATTGTGAAGCAAATGAAATATTTAGACACATATTTAGATAAGACCTAAAGACAGAGAAATGCCATGATTGTCTTTGCCCTTAGAGATATTTATGTACAGAGGTTTTTAAATCACTAAATAGATTATAGGGAATCTCTGAACATTGTTCAAAGCAGGAGTAAAACGGCCCAGTTTACATTTTGAAAATCATAATTGGTTTTCTTGCTAAATACAACTAGAATATAGTCACTCAAATGCATGTAGAGCCTTTTATTTCAATGATGCTCCTATTCCTCAAGATATTTTTGGAAATCCTATTTGGCAACCCCTTTCAAAGCCCATGGCACACGATTTAAACAGCTTCCTATGGCTGAGGTCAGTGCCATTTGAATTGTTTTTATGATCAATGCCATTAAAAAAAATGTTCTTCAAATGGTTTTTTGGAACCACATAGACATTGAACATTGACCCATGCCTTTACATTTTTGCTTTAAAACATGCTACAGCTGTCCTACCGTCTGTCTGCATTCATGGCTGGAATGGTAAAATTAGAGGAATGAAAAAAAGATTAAAATGGACTGAAGACTTGGAAGTGGGCTTTTAAAGAAACATCCCAAATTTGTCTTGAGTAGTAAGAGTGTCACTGAAAGTTAAATAAAGAACAACCTCTCAAAGAGGTACTTTGAAGGTTAATAGGAGAACGAGAAGCATAAAGTCTCTAAACTTCTGTTAACTCTTGATTTCTCAGATTATAAATAATAAGTCTCAGTATATAAAAGCATAAGTCGCTTTTCTATTGATCATGTCAGTTATATTTTGTAATACTTTGCTAAAATTGTTTGTCAAATCTTGTACTTAGTTTTAAGGAGTATCTCTGTCACCATTCCCCTGCAAAACATACACAGATACACACACACACACCACCTTCAAACAATGAAGTGAAATGACACTTCCAAAGAGTAGGGATAGCCCTTGCAGAAGAGTGTATTTAAAGATCAGTGCACAGGCAAAAGATGGACATTAGAGGGCAGAATAGAAATGAGGACGTATATAAGAAAAGTAAGTGCATAAATATTGAATTTTAAACAGAGTTTTGATATTTAGAATAATATGTATATACACACACATATATCATAACATGTATGAGTACACAATACACACACATACATGTTCACACTTTGCATAGATTTTTGATCATTGAAACTGCAAGATAAAGACACTGGAATGCACTGCAATAAGATGAAGTGTGGGAAGCAATTCTGCAAAAGGAATCAATTCAAAACAGTGAATTATTATAGCTAATTCCTTTAAATAGGTTTTACACTTGACAGAAATCATAGAAAATGGATTTTTCCCTCAAGATAAAGGATCACAAACATTTTTGAAACTTCTGTTTTCCTTTGGGATAATTTTAATACAGATAAAAGAACTTTAGGTAAATGAATTCACCAAAAAAAAAAAAATGCTATTTAGCCATCTGTTAGAACATAATGGAAACATTTTTGACACCTCTTAGCTTCTTTAGCTGAATTTCAGAGTGCAACCAGCAGTATTAAGAGCAAGTACTAAGGATTTCCCCAAATTATTTTTTCTTTTCCTTTATATTTCCAGGATTCTTTTAGACCCCTTCACTAATTTTGTTTATTGCTTTTTCATTTACTCAAGTTTTAAGTTAAGTTTCCCTTCTGCTCGGCTTATAGAAAAATCATCATGCTTGTGCAGAGGATATATGAAATATAGGAGAGACATGGTAGCAGACATTGGTTAGGGATACAAGACTTTAACATTTGAAGTGATTCTGAGCTCATATTTTTTTCAGAACACAAGTATTGCATGTCTGCTGTTGTACATTAGACTACTAAAATAACTATTTTTGCCTTGCCCAATAAACACTTTTGTTACAAGTGTGAACATTTTTAATATTCACCCAATATATTTAATAAGAAAAAATGTAGAAAGATTTGAAAAGTAATCTTGAGCATTAGCATGATTTCTTATTTGTGTAATGATAATGAGGACAATCTATCCTTTCCCTAATGTGCTTATAGGAAGGCTACACCTATAAGCAACTAAAGTGGGTTTGTTAAAGCCCATTTAACAAACAACAAAGATATAAAATCAAAGCCAATGCATGAGGGCACATATAATTAAAGTCAGGAGCCAAGGTGAGTATAAATACCAAAATAGAAGAGATTACACCATGAGTAACATATTTATTATTTAAACTTTTGCTCGTATGGCATCCTAGGAGAACAGGCCTTGCTATTCTCTTGCTTACAACTCATGGATGCCATTCTGCTATCTTGGACAGGCAGGTACAAACTACTTACATAAACTATCATGACCTTCTTGAGATAGCCTCATCTGATTCTGAAATGACACCTCCCACGTCTCCATATTGCACAGAACACTCTTATCACCATAACCATTTTGTAGTTCCTGACCAACAGGAGTTACCTATGGATTCTCTGCTCACACTGCCCCCATATCTGCGAGGCCCCGTTGCCAGTCTGACACATTCTCCACAGCATATTTGTACTTCTGCATTCCACACTCCCTTGTTTTCCCCCTTGCACTCTTACCCTCAGACTTTTTGTTTCTCAAATAATGACTAGCATTTGATAATCTTCTTCACTCATGTTATATTAGCTAGTAGTTTTTGAGCGTTCAACTTACGTTAGGTCTGTGTTCAGTGCTTTATAAGCATTATGCTCTTCTACCATGACATCAACTTTTTCAGGTAAGTATTGTTGTTATTGCCATTTCACACATGAGCAAATGGAACAAGGCTTATTGATGTCACGTGCACGTTAATACTAAGACCAAAATTCAACCCAGTGTTAACACAGAGGCTGGCCAGGCTTCTGAGACCATTCACACACTTCTAACTCAATCCAAAGAGTCACTACTACACTGCTGGCCTCATTTACAGCCTCCTCAGACTTTTTCAGGAGTCTCTGGGCTCTACATGTCTTCTTCGTGTAGAGGTACGGTAGTATATTTCTTCCAAGTCATAAGGACTTTCAAAAGAGGGAAGAGAAATACATTAAGAATGTGGAAAGAGGACCAAAAGAGAAGTCTGAGCTTGTGAAAGTCTCCTTCGACTTCAGAGATTTGTACCTTTCTGACACTTTCCAAAGCACAGATAAGTGACCATGTCAGCTATTCTGTGAGAAACTGGGCAGTGATACTTCATAGACTCCAGTTCCATCTTTCCCCTTCCCAAACTACGACCTTGGGATCCCAACGAAGATTCCTTTCCGGACATGCTTGACAAAAACTGGACACACAACCATGACATATTTGTTAATCTGAGGCTTCTATTTTAGAAACACTTGTGAAAATATAAAGGTGCAGTTTTGAATAGGATTTTTTTTTTCAGGAAAACATTTCTTTAATTATGAAAGGTCACCACACACACACAAGCAATAAGCATTCATTCCTTCTGGGCATTTATTCAACATAATATTTGGCTCTTCCTACTCTAAATGTTGTCTTTTGCTCCCCTTTATCTCAGTTGCAGGGCCACTAGAACCATGAAAGCAAAAACTATTCTCTACCACCTGTGGGGAGAGAGTACTTCCCTAAAGTGGGTAATGTGATATTAAGTAGCCACTTGAATCATAAGTGAACATGCTCTATCACCTCTATCACAGAGCTGATATCAGAAGCAAAAGAACAGGTATTGCTTCATGGAAACATGTAAAACTGGGGAGATGAGGAAAAACCCTGACCAGTCACAGTGGTTTAAAAAATATTCATGGGTTCTGTGTCTGACAGCCCTCCTATGTACGCACAGTACCTTTTATCTTGTACAGGATGAATCATGCATCTCATCACATAGTAAAACTAAAAAATAAAAAGGCTTTCAAAGAAGACCAACAGGCTGGCAAAGCACAGCATCTTAAAGATGTATTAATGAGACTAAACTATACATCATAATCTTAAATTCTCAATGTTGTCAGTATGTTATAAAGAAAGTTTTCATGTATACGCCAGTTCTAGAAATAGAAAGCTACCTCCCAGTGGGGAGGACCCAACATTGTATAAAATTTCACCTTCCTGGTTTCCTTTTCCTTTGTGTCCTCACTACTTTTCCCCCCTCATAGGAACAGTTTCTGGGAGGCATAAATTTTGATTAATAACACAACTCAGCCAAAACATTTTTACAGAAAAGAATTACCAATCCAGACAGGGTACCACAAAGTGAATCTCAATGAGAATACTTTACAAGGCAAATTACAAAGGAGACTATAATTATCAATTTCTTTCAATGCTGCTCAGCTTTATAGTGTGCAAGGAAGAAACTGTTCAGAAATTGACTTGATGTGAATTTATGAGTTAGGAGGACTACTTTTAAGGGATGAACAACAAATTGCTCTTTTACCCTTAGATCACAACATGTTCCACATGTCCTATGTCTCTGAAGCACATAAATAATCTATCACAAATCCCCTGCATATTTTTAAAAAATTATTTATCTATAATGAAGGTGATATTTCTGCAACTATACTGTACTAACTGTTTAGAGCTCAAAAATTGCTTGCTAACTAAATTTTCTATGGTTTCCATTTTCTTTTTTGACCAATTTGAGACAAATCTTGTTTTGTGTCCTAGGCTGGACATACTCCCGATAGCCTTGAACCCCTGAGCTCAAGCAATCCTCTTGCCTCAGCCACCTGAGTAGCTGGGACTACAGCCACATGCCACCAGGTCCACCTAATTTTTGTTGTTGTTGTCATTTTCGGTTTTTACTTTGTAGAGATAAGGTCTAGCATTATTGCACAAACTGTTCTCAAATTCTTGGTCTCAAGCAATCTTCCCACCTCTGGGACTGAAGGCATGAGCCATGATGCCCAGCTTCATCTCCACATTAGCTTTGTCCCATGACAATTTTTGCCTCTGTTCACCTAAACAAACTCATATCTTACTCATCGTGACAAATGTCCTGCATTTTAGCTATATTCAATTTTTCAACCTGTTTCTATATTGCCAAGAATTCAAAAGGCTTTGGGACTAAAAGAAGGGCTTCCTCCCACTGATCCTGTCAAGACCTGAAATACCATCTTTAAAACTCATTTGCCATTAGATGAGGTCCTTGTTTCTTACTCCCTAACCCTCCTGGCATTTGCCTAATGACTTACGAAGTTTCCTGGACCAACTGTCCACTCCTACAGGTTAACCCTGGCTACACATACTCAACTCACATGCTCACCTTGAACTCTGCCCCCAAACCATGTAATCTAAACACTGGAGAAGAATGAAATCCCAAAGAAGCCAAGTGTCACTTAGTATGAGGCCTAGCCTTGGGGGATTTGTGATACAGGAGCAAAGCTATTAAAAAGATGTGGAGCCCAAATATGAATTATGATTTTGCATTACCAAATTCCAAGGCAAAACATGATTTATTTAATATTCATCTGGAAAATTAAATCTTAGCACCACAGAATATATGTTGTGTTCCATCACTCTCAATCATATACTAAATGTTTTTTACTTTCAAAAGAAAGTAAAAAATTAAATTATTAGAGTGATAACAGTAGTAAACTACTAAGGCAAACAAAATATATTCCACAGGGACATTCAGGCTCTTTTATCAGATCCTCAGGAAAAAGGCACTTAAAAAAGACAGTCAGTTAAAAAGACAGGAAAGAGAACACTCGATGAAAACTATGTGCTGTGTATTTCGTGTGTAATTTTTTTTCTTGAATCTTCCCAAGAAACACGGAGTTAGATATTTATATACCTGTTTCAAAGTTAATGATTCTGATTTAGCAATTTTCAATTTATTGGATAGTTGTAAAAAAATAAATGAGAGGGTGAATTTAGTCAATATTGCAAACACTGACTGAATATCTTATACACAAATATACCAAAAAATTCCATTGATGTTGCCTCATTTAATAGTTTTAAGTGAATGAAGGAACATTCATTATAAATATTAATATGGGCCTAGGGTCTAGATAGACATTTTGTTCCTTAAAGTTAGGAATAATGTCTCACTTACACCTGTATTCTTAGCATCAGACAATATTCCTGGTCCATAGAGGAAACTAGGCAAATATTTTATTTACCAAATGAATAAATGATAATCTGGCATTCTTATAAACATGTTGCTTAGAAATACTTGGAGGCTAAAAAGGATCTGTACTGTGATAATAATACTATTTTATGTATTTCACAATTTGAAGTGAACATAATGTTTGCATATTGTTGCCACCAAAAACCAATCTTCTGAAATTATACAAGTGAACTTATAAACCCCAAAGCAACATGGCCAATAAAAACTAGCAGTTGACTTGGAAAAATCTATTTTAAAAAGGCAGATTGCACTTTTATGTCTTTCTTTTTTTTTTGAGACAGAGCCTCAAGCTGTCCCCCTGGGTAGAGTGCCGTGGCATTACAGCTCACAGCAACCTCCAACTCCTGGGCTCAAGCGAGTCTCTTGCCTCTGCCTCCCAAGTAGCTGGGACCACAGGTGCCTGTCACAACGGCCGGCTATTTTTTGGTTGCAGCCGTCATTGTTGTTTGGCGGGTCCGGGCTGGGGATTCGAACCCGCCACCTTAGGTGTACGTGGCTGGCGCCCTAGCCGGTTGAGCTATAGGCGCCGAGCCTATTTTTCTAGATTGTTTAGAAGATTATATGGATTACTGTGATTTAGACCCAGGGCCAGAAACTTTTTCTGCAAAGGGCTGGATAGCCAATATTTTTGGCTTTGCAAGTTATTTGGTCTGTGCTGCAAGAGCTTAATGGTGCTATTATCATGTAAAAGAAGCCATAGAGAATTCACAGATGAATGGACTTGGCTGAGTGCCAATAACACCATTTCTAGACACTGAAATTTTTATTTCCTATAGTTTTCATGTATCACAACCTCAAAAGTGTAAAAACCTCTCTACTGAAGATCAAGCCAAAACAAACAAAAAAAGTAAAAAGAGGTGGTGCCTGTGGCTCAAGGAGGAGCAGGGCACCCGCCCCATATACCAGGGGTGGCAGGTTTAAGTCTAGCCCCGGCCAAAACTGAAAAAAAAATAATAAAAGTAAAAAGAATTTTTATCTTAGGGGTTTTACAAAAATACGTGGTAGGCAAAATTAGGCCTCTGGGCTGTAGTTTGCAGACCCCTCACTTAGAAAAAAACATCTTGCACATATAAAAGCTTGTTCTCGGCTCGGCACCTATACCTTAAGTGACTAAGATACCAGCCACATACACCTAAGGTGGCGGATTCGAATCCAGCCTGGGCCCACCAAAACAACAATGATGGCTGCAACCAAAAAATAGCTGGGCATTGTGGCAGGTGCCTGTGGTCCCAGCTACTTGGGAGGTGGAGGCAGGAGACTCGCTTGAGCCAGGAGTTGGGAGTTGCTGTGAGGTGTGATGCTACGGCACTCTACCCAGGGGGGATAGCTTAAGGCTCTGTCTCATTTAAAAAAAAGCTTGTTCTCTAAATTATAGCTTTTTTTTTTTTTTGAGACACTCTGTGGCCCTGAGTGGAGTGCTATGGCTTCTCAGCTCATAACAACTTCAAGTCTTTTTGTTTTTTGAGACAGAGTCTCTAGTTGTCACCCTCAGTAGAGTGCTGTGGCATCACAGCTCACAGCAACCTCCAACTCCTGGGCTCAAGTGATTCTCCTGCCTCTGCCTTCCCCAAGTAGCTGGGAGTACAGGCGCCTGCCACAAGGCCTGGCTAAGTTTTGGTTGTAGCCAACATTGTTGTTTGGTGGGCCCAGGATGGATTCCAAACTGCCAGCTCAGGTGTATGTGGCTGGTGCCTTAGCTGCTTAAGCCATAGGCACCGAGACTCAAGTCTTGGTCTCAAGAGATCCTCTTGCCTCAGCTTCCCAACTAGCTGGGACTATAGGCACCTGACACAATGCCTGGCTGTTTTTTATTTTTGGTAGAGATGGAGTCTTGCTCTTGCTTAGGCTGGTATTTAACTCCTGAACTCATGCAATCCACCCACCTTGGTCTCCCAGCGTGCTAGGATTATAGGTGTGAGCCACTGTGCCTGGCTTTAAATTACAGCTTTTATGTAAGTTGTAATTATTATTATTTTTTTTTTCTTCTTCGAGACAGAGCCTTAAGCTGTCCCCCTGGGTAGAGTGCCATGGCATTACAGCTCACAGCAACCTCCAACTCCTGGGCTCAAGCGAGTCTCCCGCCTCCGCCTCCCAAGCAGCTGGGACCACAGGCGCCCGCCACAACGCCCGGCCATTTTTTGGCTGCAGCCGTCATTGTTGTTTGGCGGGTCCGGGCTGGGGATTCGAACCCGCCACCTTAGGTGTACGTGGCTGGCGCCTCAGCCGGTTGAGCTATAGGCGCCGAGCCATAAGTTGTAATCATTATTATTATTATTTTTAAAGAGACTTGAGTCTTGCTATGTTGCCCAGATTGGAGTGCAGTGTTTGTTCATACATGTGAGGTAACGAGCTATGACTGAATTTTTGTCCTCAAGCGATCCTCCTATCTCAGTCTCCCCAGAATCTGGGACTAAAGGCACCCACCTCTACGTCTGGCTCCAGAATTATTAATAGGTATTCCTGGAGTATGGTTCAGAGGTCATGGGATGGGTTTCACTTTGTTGGGCCAGATGGGTTCCACTTTGTTTGGAATCTGCTGGTACACGTGAGAAATTATAATAAGGTTTTTTTCCCCCCAAGACAGAGTCTCACTATGTCACTCTCAGTAGAGTGCTGTAGCATCACAGCTCACAGCAACCTCAAACTCTTGGGCTTAAGTGATTCTCTTGCTTCAGTCTCCCAAGTAGCTGGGTATACAGGTGCCTGCCACAATGCCTGGCTATTTTTTTGTTGTAGTTGTCATTGTTGTGTGGCTGGTGCCCTAACTGCTGAGCTACATATGCTGAGCCTATAATAAGGTTATTCATTGCCTTATTCATTTTCTGGGGGGTAGGCGGAGAATAGCATAAACATCTGTCATTTCCTGACTGGTTCTCTTTTTTTAAATTTAAATTATTTTTTGAGACAAGTTCTCTCTCTGTACACTCAAGAGTCTAGTGATGCAATCACTGCTCACTGTAAGCTCAAACTCCTGGGCTCAAGCAATCTTCCCACCTCTGTCTCCCAAGTAGTGGGACCACAGGCATGTGCCATTATGCCCACCCAGCCAATTGTTTTTTAAATTAATTTTTTTTTTGAGACAGAGCCTCAAGCTATCTCCCTGGATAGAGTGCTGTGGCATCACAGCTCACAGCAACCTCCAACTCCTGGGCTCAAGCGAGTCTCCTGCCTCAGCCTCTGAAGTAGCTGGAACCACAGGTGCCCGCCACAACACTTGGCTATTTTTGGGTTGTAGCCGTCATTGTTGTTTTGGTGGGCCCGGGCTGGATTCTAACCCGCCACCTTAGGTGTATGTGGTTGGCGCCTTAGCCACTTGAACCACAGGTGTGAGCCTTAAATTTAATTTTGTATAGGCAGGGGTATCACTGTGTTGCCCAGGCTGTTCACAAACTCCTGGCCTTACACACTCTCCTGCTTTGTCCTCCCAAAGTGCTGGGATTATAGGAGTGAACCAGTCTGCCAGCCCCTGACTGCTGCTTTTACAATGCATTGGGAATACTATGCAGTGACTCAGGTATTATGTGACAAGGCAAAGCCTGTAAGAAGCAATGCTTAGTGAAAACAAGCAGCAAACAGTAGGTACTGGATCCACCACTGGCATTCATGAAGGATTTATGTTCAATTTCCAGATTATTAGTTTGCAGAAATCTCGACTCTTGTTACATTGCTTACCTCCAGAGAGATTTGGGTAGGCTGAGACAAACTTACCCAGGAAAGAGCTTAGTTTTCTACACCTATTGCACATTTTTTTTTTTTTGAGACAGAGTCTCACTCACTATGTAGCCCTAGATAGAGTGCAGTAATGTCACAGCTCAGAGCAACCTCAAACTCTTGGGCTTAAGCTGGGACTACAGGTGCCCGCCACAATGCCCAGCTGTTTATTTACAGATGAGGTCCCACTCTGGCTCAGGCTGTTCTTGAACTTATGAGCTCAGGGAATCCACCAGCCTTAGCCTCCTAGAGTACTGGGATTGTAGGTTTGAGCCACTGTCCCCGACCTATTGCACATTTATATTTCATAATGAAAAGCTCATGGCAGCACTAAGTGCCAGGCTAAAGGAGACTGAATTCGCCAATCTGTGAGTCCTCCTTGAAGATAGGGCTCAGAGCTCTCCTACCTGGCTCTTGCTCCCAGCTCCCACTCTGGTCATGTCCCCAGCCGCCTGTCCTCACCTCATGGCTCGGAGTGCGAGGTGATAGGCCAGGTCTGGGTCATGAGGCAGCAGCGCAGTGAACAGGTAGCGGGCACAGGTGTGCATGGGCACGCTCTCCCGGAACAGCACCTCTCCGAAGCCGCTGAAGGGACCCCCTGCAGGGACAGCCTGAGCTCAGCCCCCAAATGTGAGCTCACCAGTTCTTCCCAGGTCTCCTTAGACCTCAGGCTCAGCGTGGAGGATGTGCTGGTCCCAAGACGAGTGATTGGGGCCAGGGAAGTCCAAGGGATAAGGGCTCAGGGCTGAGACTTTGACAATTACTGGGGAAGCCAAGGAAAAGAGAAGACCCCCAGGTATACCAGGGTGAGGGGAAGGACTCAGATGCAAGGCGGGGCTAGAGGGTGGAGATGCAGCTGCACCTGTGGTGGTGGGTGGTTGAGGGGGCGGAACCAAAGGCCCAGGCAGCAAAGGCCAGAAGGTGCAGGGCCAAGCGGCCCTTTGTTGCTGTAAGGGGCGGGGCCTCACAGCATACAGGCCTTTAAAGTCAGATCACCGACCAGCCAGGAAGGACCAGGGCGGAGCCAGTGGGATTTGCCTCCGCTGTAGATGGGGATGGAGTGGATGTCTTTTGGCATCAGCAACTAGACTCATTGGCTTTAAGGCAGGCAGGCGATGTCGCCAGGGTATAGCAAGCACCATTCTTAGCAGTTATGGGCTGGCAGCCGGCACTAGGGGGTGGGGCCAAGAGCTGGATCTCACCTTTTAGGAATTGCCCAGGTATCAGTGGACAGTAAGGACCATGGGGCGGGACCTCCCTATCCAGTAGCAACCGCGGCACTACCGGACCTGGGAAACTAGCTATTACAGGAACGGCCAGACCTACGGGTGGGACCGCACCTTCCAGCAGCAGTCCCGCCTGTTTGCGCAGCACCTGCACCAACTGCTCATCCAAATCCACCTCCTCCAGCAGAGCCAGCAGCTGCTCCTCGTTGCGCACCACCTTGTCCTGGGCATACAGGCCCTCTGGCAGGGTTCGCTGCTGCCCCAGTCCCAGCAGTGTCACCTCCAAAGCCAGCACCAGGTAGGACTCACCAGGGCTCCCGGGTACGGGTACATGCTGGTAGGCAACCTTGCGCTTCTCGGAGCCCGAGTCTGGGGAAGACAGGACGAGGCCTGCTGGGAGTTGGATCCGTTTCCCTGGGACCTTCTTAGCCCTTGGCCCCAGTCTTGGAGCCTGGGGGTGGGGTGGACTTTAGACAGAGCCCGGAAACTTAGCACTCACTAGAATGTGTGGCCCCTCCTAGCAGCAGCTATGTCTATGGTGGCTTCACTTCCAGAAGCTGGCCACGGGGTGCGGTCAAGAGGAAAAATGTGGGGTCACCCAGGTCCTGGGTCAGGGGGCGTGGCCAAGGGTGGGGATAGTCCTGCCTCCTTCTAGGGCCCTCCCCTTGGTACCTGAGTAAAGAGTGAGGGTCTCCTCTTCCAGGCGGCAGGCCTCCAGGAGCGCCCTGCAGAGGCAGCCAATGGGATCCAGGGGGTGGCCCACCCATCCTTCCGTGTTGGTAATGCAGGTGGAGCCTTTTTGGAGCAGTTCTGAAGGCAGAAAATAGGGGCTCAATGCCCGCTCACCTGCCTAAGGCTCTGGGGTGGGGCTTTGTCTCCCAACCCCAGCCCAGCCTCCTGGGGAGGCTGTGGCAGTGCTTGCCAAATGCAGGCCTGGTAGGGCACAGGAACATTGGGTGCTTTCTAAAACACCCAACCAGAATGTCATTCCTCTCCTCCTAGTATGTAATCCCTCATCACCGTTCTGAAAATAAAGTCCAAACAACTTGCAGGGCCCTAAAGAATCACTACAAAATTTCTCCACATGGTGTGCTGAGCCCTCTGAAAGCCCATCCTCCAACCTTCTCCCCCAAGTCATGGATTCTCTTGCTTCTGGACTTCTCCCCAGAACACTCTTCCCTCCTCGTCTTTGTCCTGGGTGCCTCCTAGTCATCCTTTAGTTCTCAGCTTAGCCCTCACCTCTGTGGGTGCTTTCCTGATCCTCCAAGCCTGGTCAGGACTCTGGTTGGGTCTCACTCAGAGCCTCCATGCTTCTTACATGACTTGCTTTCTGCTCAATTTTCTGATAGCTGATCCATGAACCTCATAACTCAGAGAACTCAGGCCTCCCTCCTGTCCACCATAACTAGTTCACAAATGTGTTTTTTTTGGGGGGGGCACATGCATTGTGGGTTTCATTTTTCATTTTTTGAGACACAGTCTCACTCTCTTGCCCTAGGTAGAGTGCTGTGGCAGCACAGTTCACAGCAAACTCAAACTCTTGGGCTCAAGTGATCTTCTTGCCTCAGCGTCTCTAGTAGCTGGGAGTACAGGCGCCTGCCAGAGCACCTGGCTAGTTTCCCTATTTTTTAGTAGAGACAGGGTCTTATTCTTGCTCAGGCTGGTCCTGAACTCCTGAGTTCAAGCAATCCACCTCAGCCTCCCAGAGTGGTAGAATTACAGGCTTGAGTCAACATGCCTGGATTGTGTTTTTTTTTTCCTTAACATAAATGTGAATTTGTTGCCCACGTTTAAAAATCAGTAAATTCCACATCAAATAAACCAGGTTTCTGGTCTCTCTTGAAAAAATGGAAGATTGGCTTGGCGCCTGTGGCTCAAGTAGCTAAGGCGCCAGCCATATACACCTAAGGTGCTGGGTTCGAATCCAGCCTGGGCCCACCAAATGACAATGCCAGTTGCAACCAAAAAAAAAAAAAAAAAAAATAGCAGGGTGGGTGTTGTGGCAGGTGCCTGTGGTCCCAGCTACTTGGGAGCCTGAGGCAGGAGACTCGCTTGAGCCCAGGAGTTGGAAGTTGCTGTGAGCTGTGATGCCAGGGCACTCTACCCAGGTGGACAACTTGAGGTTCTGTCTCAACTGGAAGTTCATCTGGCCGTACTCCGTCCATGCTCCTGGAAGGCATGTGGTTGCCCTCCCAACCCCAGAGGCTGGAAGCTTAGAAACTACATTTCCCAGACTCCTTTGCACAAGATTTTGCAGCTCAGAGAATGAGGCTATTATTTTCCTGGAGCAGCAGGAGAGTGGTGTGTGGCCATGTGCAGGGCACAGACATGATGTTTTGCCAGAGGTTATGAGTGTCCTCTTGGAAACTGCCCCCCTGTGGGGGCTGCAGGACACTGTTCACAGTTTGCTACAATCCCTACAATTTTGAGTTGTTGAACTTGATCAGTGGCTTCCCTAACTTTCAATTCTACAGCTTTTCCAATGTTTTGTGAGCCCTCAAACTCCTGTGCTAAATTCCTTTCTACATGAGATACCTAGAATGGTCCTAGTTCCCTGATGGGATGCTGAGTAGCACTGTATGCAGTTTGCCATAGCTCCCAGCAGTTGGCATTTGTGTCTGTAGCCTTAGGGACAAGATGACAACATTAGTGCCCACCTTTTTTCTGCTGCTTGTAGCTCTCAAGCTGATGCCACCGCTGTAGTCGGAGTGTGTTGACTATGGCACCAGCCAGCCGCAGTGCCTGACGGGGGTATCCATGGGCACGCAGGGCATCCACACGAGCACAGGCAGTAGGGAAAGGTTCACCCAGCCAGAGTGGACGGCCCTGGGGGTCAAAGGTCATCTTATCACCACCCACACTGCCTGTGAGGCTGGGACTGTAGGAGTCACTGGCCAGGATCTTCTGCAGGTGGCTGTCACTCCAGTGCAGCTCTCCAGCCTGCAGGGCACGGCCAAATACTGAGTGGCGGGAAGTCGTGGCTGCCACCTCCTCTTCTTCATCCTCCTCCAAGCCTGCGGGAGAGGTGCCCAATGCCATCTAGTCAGAGGGGCCCTAGCAGTTGAGCTGTGGCCAGTTCCCCCTACCAACCACCAAGAGCTGAACTGAGGTTAGGCCTTGGCAGACCTATAGGCATAAATTATGCCCCCAATCCTCAAAATAACCCTTCAAAAATATGTGTGTTGTATGTTTGTGTGTGAGGGGCTATTACAATCACACCCTATGGATGGAAAAAGGTTCATCAAGTATTTGCCTTTCTCTCTCCAGTTGCCATTTCTCTTTCCCTCTCTCCTCAGTCTTTTTTTTGAGACAGGAGCCTCAAGCTGTCCCCCTGGGTAGAGTGCCATGGCATCTCAGCTCACAGCAACCTCCAACCCCTGGGCTCAAGTGAGTCTCCTGCCTTAGCCTCCCAAGTAGCTGGGACCACAAATGCCTTTCCTTACCTCACAGCAGTTTTACTATCCGTCACAGAAAAGAAGACTGAAAAATTCAACCACACCTAGAAGGACTTTTTTCACAAGGCACTGCCT
>CAUYTI010143642.1:0-19282 GCA_963575145.1 Galago senegalensis | reverse complement strand
GCCAAACAACAATGACGGCTGCAACCAAAAAATAGCCGGGCGTTGTGGCGGGCGCCTGTGGTCCCAGCTACTTGGGAGGCGGAGGCAGGAGACTCGCTAGAGCCCAGGAGTTGGAGGTTGCTGTGAGCTGTAATGCCACAGCATTCTACCCAGGGGGACAGCTTGAGGCTCTGTCTCAAAAAAAAAAAAAAAAAAAATAGTAAGATTAAGTTTTAATTTGGATCATGTAATTTTCTTTTTTCATAATAATTTATTAGTTTTCCATCTTCTTTTTAAAGTTCCCTTTCAACATAACATTATAAAATTAATTTTAGAACACAAAGAAAACTATAAAGAAGGAAATATACTGCATAGTGAAAGACTTTGAACTTGGATTTAAGAATTGTTTCTTTGGATCTTAAGATAATGGAAAGTCTTTCTGCAACTGAAAAAAGTAAAGTCAAAGTCTGCAAGGGTAAACCATGCAGAAACATAGATATCACTCTCCTTTTGTTAAGATATTTAAGAGACACTGTAAACTGTTTCTGGTTTGTTTAAAAATATGTACTTCGATATTTGTATGCATATGTGACATACAAATTTATGTCATGTGTCACCTGTATTTTAGATGAGGGTTTTTAATATACGTCAGAGGTTGGTAAATTATGGCTAACACAGCTCATTGCCCTGTTTTTGTAAAGCCTGTGAGCTAAGGATGGCTTTTACATTTTAAAGTAGTCAGAAAAAAAAATCTGTAATGTATGAAAAATTACATAAAATTCAAATTTCAGTGGCCATAGGTTTTTGTGTTTGTTTTTTTTTTTTGAGACAGAGTCTCACTTTGTCACCCTCCGTAGAGTATGCTGGTGTCACAGCAACCTCCAATTCTTGGGCTGAAGCCATTCTCTTGCCTTAGCCTCCAGAGTAGCTGGGACTACAGGCACCCATGACAATGCCCGGCTACTTTTAGAAACAAGGTCTGGAACCTGTGAGCTCAGGGCAACCCACCCATCTTGGCTTCCCAGAAAGCTAGGATTAATTACAGGAGTGAGCCAGCATAGTTCTACTTTATTTCACTTTTTGAGAAAGGGTCTCTTGCTCTGTCACCCAGGCTAGAGTACAGTGATGTCATCATAGCTCACTACAAGCCTAAACGCCTCAGCTCACTTGATCCTTCTGTCTCAGCCTCCTGAGTAGCTGGAATTACCAGCGCATACCACCACACTCAGCTAGTTTTTACATTTTTTTGTAGAAAGAGGGTTTCCCTACTTTGCTCAGGCTGGCATTGAACTCCTGGCCTCAGGTGACCCTCCCACCTTATCTTCCCAAATTACTAGGATTATAGGTATAAGCGTCCTTATCAAGGCCATAAATCATTTTAAAGAACACATACAGGTCTCTTTGTTCACATACAGCTACAAAGGCAGAGCTCAGTAAATGTAACAGAGACTACCTATGTATGACCTACAAAGCCTAAATTATTTACTATCTGGCCTTTTAAAGAAAAAGTTTGCTGGCTCAGCACCTGTGGCTCAAGCGGCTAAGGCACCAGCCACATACACCTAAGGTGGCGGGTTCACATCCAGCCTGGGCCCGCCAAGCAATGACGGCTGCAACCAAAAAATAGTGGGGCCTTGTGGCGGGTACCTGTGGTCCCAGCTACTTGGGAGGCTGAGGCAGGAGACTCGCTTGAGCCCAGGAGTTGGAGGTTGCTGTGAGCTGTGATGCAAGGAAGATGTCTGGCTACGATCTGACTAGTCTTTTCCGCTCAGCATCATTAAGTTACATCACTTATTTTCCCAACCACTACCCTCTTTTATGCCCCTGTGCCAGCCCAGCAAACCCTCTGATCTTTCAAATCTCGGCTCCTGACATCTTCCCCGGCTCGCCAGGCAGACTCTGGCAGTGTTTGCATTCAGTACGGACTTTTATTACATCAACTATCTCGTACAGTGATCTGTCATTTGCACGTCTGCTTCAGACTGTAAAATTCTTCATGGGCCAGCACTTTTTATTCTCACATTACCAACCACATCCAAGTAGACAGCAAATAGATATTTGTTGAATGAATGAAATGAAATCTAAAATTCAGTTAATTGTGTTTACTTCCTAAATTCTCTGACTAGACCAATCTTTGCCACCCCACCACCCACCATGCCCAAGCTGGGGCCCAGTTAGGGCCTCTCAGTGACCTTCCCCAGCCGCACTGTTCGAAGGGGAAGAGGAACTGGGTTGTTCTAAATATTTCTTTGTTGATGAAACAGGGTGCCAGTTGGCTGGAGCCCTAAGCTTGGATGTAAATTAGTAAATCCTACTGGCAACGACTTAAAAGTAGCAGCACAAGTTGCAAGAAGTTGCAAAGGTAAGAGGTGAAGGAGAACGTGGGAGGAAGACCTGGCAGAAAGGGGTTCAGGAAGAGATCTACCCTAGAAAATCGAATGACTTCTACTGAGTTTCACGAATCCATGTAATCTGCTTTCAGTAACTCAAAACTCCAAAGAGAACAAAAGCGAGGTGTGCCAAACTGCCGCCTCCTTTCTGCCTTTTGCAGGAACATTTCCTCTGCCCAGGAGTTCAAGATTTCAAGCTCAGTAGGCCTGGGCAATGTGATCAAGGCGATTCGTGGGCTTGCTGCCTCATCACTTGAAGGCACTCCCTGCAGGCTGTAACCGCTCAGACAACTCACTCAGGGATGGAAAGACCGTCCCCAACAAGTGACTCACGCCGCGTTCACAGAACACCCCGGGCGCCATCCTTTCGGGACCCTGCACTCTGCATGTGGAAGCCCTCTTGGAGTTCATGCATTCTTTCATTTAGCAAACTTTTGTGGCGGTTCTCCTCCCCTTTCTGACCTGCCCCAAGAAAGGGCCCCACACCCGGGGCAGGAAGGACACCCAGGCCGCAGCGGATACGGGGCTGCGCTGTCGCGGCGGGGACGCGCGCCGGGAGAGGACCGGGCAGCGGGCGGGAAAGCCCGCAGCTCGACGCTACCTGGGGGCGAGCGGGTGAAGTTCTGGCCCTCTGAGTTGACCGCTTGCAGGTACAAATAGCGCACGGGCAGAACGACGGCCGCCTGCAGCCCGGGCCCCCACACCAGGCTCCGCCGCGCGCTGACCGGCGCCTCGGGGGCCTCCGCGGCCACGAGCAGGGCGAGCTGCAGCGGCAGCAGCAGGGCCCACGGGAGGCGGCGCATGGTCGGCAGGGCCGCCGCGGTCCGGCTCCGCAGCGGGAAGGGGCGGGCAGCGCCGCGGGCCGGGCCGGGGCGGGGCCCACCGGGGCGGGCTTGTGCGCGGCCGCCGCGGTCCCCCCGCGGTCCCGCCGGGGCCCTGTCGCGCGGGCTGTGCCGGACTCGCCAGCAGGGGGCGCCGCGCACGGTCGTCCTGGACGCGCCCTCCCGCGGCAGCCCGCCGGGCCCTCGGAGGAAGGGGGACCGGAGGCCAGCGCAGAGACGCCGGGGGGTTCTAACGGACACGGCCGAGCGGCGATCGCCGGGAGAAAGGGCTCCGCCGCCAAGAACTTCGGGGCGCGTTAGGGAAATACTTCCCGAAAGGAGCGCCACCGAGTTTGCCAGAGCGAATGTCGCGTCCTCCCACCCCCCGCGCCACCCCTCACAGCCCTGTTGCCCCGGCGCCAACCGCGTTCTGCGGGCGCCTGTTTGCTGTTTTCTGCTCAGCGGGCTCCCTCACTTCCCCACTGTGATTCCCTCCACCTCTCCCCACTTTCGTTCTCCCCACCACATTTCCCTTCTTTCAGCAAAAGGTTTCTGACCCTTTACAGAGTTGGGGCCAAGCCGAGAGTGCACCGCTGACCCGCGGGAACGCAGCCTAGAGCTCTCCCGCGGGTCAGCGATGAGGGTGATGTTTGATCTTGGCCATTCCCACCAGTCCCCAGGAGCTGGACGCTGGACCCAGGAAGAAACTGGCACGGGCCCTTATTGCCTGTCTGCCCCTCTTTTCTGACCATTTAATCCACATTTGTTATTATTTTTTACTTTTTATCTACTTATGGCTTGAAATTGTTTAAAGGAAATAAAAATTCTCCTCGGGCAAACTGAGCCAGAGGGAGCTTACTCCCAGAATGAGCACAGGATTCCTGCCCCCCCCCCCTTGGCAGACATCAATCCAAAAATGTCAGAACCAGGCACTGCGCAGCCCTCTGTCCACCTCAAGGCTTTAACTGTGCTACTCAGCATCCTTGCTATGACCAAGTTTTACCAGGGCAAAATTCTTTCATGTGCCCCAGTTCTCGTGACCTATTTCAGTAATGCTGAGCAAAGGTGGTAGGCAGTGTTCTTTGTCCTTTGGCAAGAGGTAGTCAGTCCCTGGTAAATTGTAGGGTGAAAGTGCGTTTTTGTTATCACTTTCACTGATAGGTTTTGTTCCATGGGGGTGTCCGCATGCTTTACTTGGAAAGCTTTACTCTGTTCCAACTATCACTTAAAAATAGTTACATGGAACACGTTTTGTTCATATTCTTTCAAAGTCAGACTTAAAGTCTTTTCCAGAGACATAATCATTAACTAGTAGAGGATGATAGTAAAATATGGCCTATTAAGTTATATAACACTTGGGTACCACCCAGTTTATGTGAGAACAGGTCCAGGAAGCCATATAATTGTATCTGAACACGTCTTGTTTAGCAACACTAAGTCTGTACCAACCTGTTTTCTTTCTCATCGTAATCCAACATTATTTATTTATTTATTTATTTATTTATTTATTTTTTGAGACAGAGTCTCAAGCTGTCCCCCTGGGCAGAGTGCCATGGCATCACAGCTCATAGCAACCTCCAACTCCTGGGCTCAAGCTAGTCTCCTGCCTCCGCCTCCCAAGTAGCTGAGACCACAGGCGCCCGCCACCACGCCTGGTCATTTCTTGGTTGCAGCCATCATTGTTGCCGTCATTGTTGTTTGGCGCCCAGGCTGGATTTGAACCCACTACCTTAGGTGTATGTGGCTGGTGCCCCAGCCACTTAAGCCACAGGCACCGAGCCCGTAATCCAACTTTAAAGAGCACTTCTCTTCAGATCAACCAATGCCTTGACCCATTCTTTATCATTGGTCAAATTTCATTCATTCAACAAACATTTATTCCATGCCTACTATATTTTATAATAGATATTGCACTTTGGTGTCAAAGTGCCTGTAGTTTAGTGGAGAAGAAAAACAAAGACCAATATAGATAGTGTATGAGGTGTTAAAATATAGGCTGCAAGACCTGCATGGTCTGGGACTTGATCCTGATTAACAAGCTAACTAGTTAATCAGTTACTGTTTCATGCGAGCTGTCAAAAGACACAAGTCTTCTGGGTCAGAGACTGTGGACTTTACTATGCACTGCAAAAACAGTAGCCAGAGCTTTATGTTGGTTTGTGTTTGTTTTCCAGTGCCTCCCAAGTCCTACAGGGACAATTCAAATGGCCTATGAGGGATTCCTGAACTGGGCTACAAGAGAGGAGTACTGATTGCAGGGAATTTACCTCTCTTAAACAGAATCATTCCTACCCTTTATGAGTGGGGAGATGTTATCTCATCCCTGTACACACTACCCTGAGAAATGGCCTGGGTAAAGACAGATAGGGGACTTGCATTCTTGGCATACCCAGCAAGAATGTTCAGGGAAGTTCAAGGTCTGTGGGAGATTGCCTGTTCCAACGTAAGTACACCATACTGTATACACTGTACACTACAGGAGAGGGCCAGTTAATCTGGTTTGGAGGGAAATCAAGAGAGCCTTCCTGAAAAAGATGACCATCAAGGTCAAATAAGAATCAACCACATGAAAGGGGGAGGGAAGCATTCTGCTTAGGAGAAATGTCATGTACAAAATCTGAAGTAAATGACTCACTTCAAGACATTTCCTTTCATATTCATCTCTATATTCAGTGCCAGTCTCAAACACATAGAATTGTAGTCAGTGTGTGATTCTGAAAGGTCTAGATTCAATACCCTTCTGTGAATTGCACTGGCCCCTGTAATCTTTACATTAATGTTTTATAAAATTCACAGCTAATTATTGCCCACTTAGTTTATCACATTTCCACCTTTTCTAGCAACTGCCCCTCTTTTTTCACTCCACTCCACGTGATTAACAGTGAGGCCTTGTGGGCAGCACTTGTAGCTCAAGGAGTAGGGCGCTGGCCCCATATACCCGAGGTGGTGGGTTCAAACCCGGCCCTGACCAAAAACTGCAAAAAACAAAACAAACAAACAAAAAACAGTGAGGCCTTGTAAAACACATGAATTTAATCTAAGGCTATAGTTGATTGGACTATGCTTTGAGACCTGACTCATCCAGAATGCTTTCCCTGGAAATTTGTTTATTTATTTTCAAAATATTAATTAAGGTGGTACAAGTGTTTTTGTTACATGAACATCTTGCATAATGCTTACATCAGGGCTACTGGTGCACCCATCAGCAGAATAGTGTTCATTGTACCCAGGAGGTAAGTTTTAATCCCGCACCCACCCTCCCCAACCTCCCTACTTCTTGGTTTTTAATGTCCTTTATATCACTTTGTACCCATGTGTACCCATCTTATTAGGGAGAACTTTGCTTTCACTGGGAGTTTAAAATCAAGGTTGGGAGACTTTGACTCACAGCTAACTACTTCCAAACAGAGAGAATGTAAACTGCCATTTCCCCACAAAATAGCAGAACAAAGATGGAAGAGAATATAGAAAATTCTCTGCGTTCTCTAGAGAACACTGAAGCTTGGTGTAGTTCATAAGCAGTATCTCTATCCTTGGTTTCTGAGATCCTGTGTATCTTTATAATAATTTCCTCTTTTTTTTTTTTGAGACAGAGTCTTACTCTGTTGCCCAGGTAGAGTGCCATGGCATCAGCCTAGCTCCTGGGTTCAAGCAATCCTCAAATTCAAGTCCTGGGTTCAAGCGATCTTCCTGCCTCAGCCTCCTGAGTAGCTGGAAATACAGGTGCCTGCTACAACACCTGGTTCATTTTTCTATTTGTAGTAGAGGTCCAGTCTTGCTCTTGCTCAGCTGGTCAAATTCTTGAGCTCAAGGGATCCTACTGCTTCAGCTTCCCAGAGTGCTAGGATTATAGGCATGAGCCACTGAGCCTGGCCAATAAGTTCCACTTTAACTTTAGAGAACTGTCTGATTTTCAGTGTCATTAATTAAACCTTATATAGGGTTAGGCAAGATTAGATCCCATCAAATGCACAAAACTTTATTTTCATTATTTTAATGATATTTATTCAACACCCACTTTATGTCATGCATTCCACAAGGTACTGGAGATATAAATTCAGTCCCTGCCCTTCCATACATTACAGTCTATAAGGTAGATTTTAGGTTGTGAGATAAGTGGTTTTTAATTGCATCCAGAACCAGTTGCATCCAGAACCTCCAAAAACACAACTCCTTGTTGGTTTAGCCTGAGTCAGGCACTCAGCCCTGAACCAGTCAACAGTGCCCAGACTGTTAGGGTCATGTAAGATGTTGACTCTTCCACAGGATGTGGCCTGGGGAGAAGGGATGTCAGAGAATAGAGTTCCCAGAGAAAAGAAAACAAGCGGTATCTACTCAATCCTTCCAAAACATTTCTAGAATGGAAATGTCAATTCCAGACTGGGACGACAGCATAATCTAGAAATAGAGAAACACTTAGTGCGTTTCCATTACTGGAACACAAAGTTCCACAGAATCAAGTTCAATTCTCAATTTTTGAAAAATCAAGGAATTTATTAGATATTTTTCTGGCCAATAAATTCTTTCAAAAGCTTATCTTTAATTTTCTAAAGTACATAAATAATTATACATTTATATATTTCTATATATGAGTATATGTGTGTGTATTTATGGTTTAGTTTTTCTTTTGCTCATATTTCTGAATTAGAATATGCTCTATATTTTGGAAGGGGTCTTGACTACCCTTTCTGTTTTCTCCTGTTCAGGAACAATCTGCCCCCATACCTGGCCACAAAACAACTGACATTAATAGCCTAGTGTGTATCCCTCCATATATACACATGCATAGACAGGTTATTTGTTAATGATTTACAAAAATGGAATTTTACTTTTCTTTTTTGTTGTTGTTGAGACAGTGTCTCACTTTGTCACCCTCAGTAGAGTGGCTGTGGCATCATAGCAACCTCCAACCCTTGGGCTCAAGTGATTTTCTTGCCTCAGCCTCCCAAGTAGCTGGGACTACATGTGCCTGCCACCACAACACCTGGCTATTTGTGCATATATGTGTGTTGGAGTTGTCATTATTGTTTGGCAGGCCCGGGCTGGGTTCGAACCCACCAACCTCGGTGTCGGTCTATGTGGCCAGTGCCCTAAACACTGAGCTACAAGCACTGAGCCAAATTTTACTTTTCTTACTCGGTAGTATGTCATGGAAATTCTAAAATAACTTATGTAGGTCTATCTTACTTTTTTAATGGTTTCATATCATTACGTATGTGGATGTTCCGTAATATATTTAGTCATTTCTTAGGAGGTATTCTCTTTGTTTCCAGATTTTGCCACAACAAACATTGGAGCAATAAAAATCCTGTGTTATGTCTATTTATTATGTATTACTGTTGTTTTTATAGGATTGATTTCGGGATAAATGAATATAGTATTTGGTTTATTGGTCCCTAATTCTGCATCTTCATGGTCGCAACAGAGATATCAGCCCCTGTGGCAGGTCCAATTCTGTGGCATGGGTTTTGAAATTGATCTTCAAATTTCAGGTACAAAATATCTATCTCCTCAGCCTTAACAATGAGTCTGTGAACAAAATATACTGTTTAATAAATCTTGTCCTATTTGAACCAGCTAGAGAGGAGTCCGTTGTCTACCACTAAAATCCTTGCTGATCCAATGTAGTGTTTTAAGTTTTAATAAAGCACAGTAAAAATATTTTGAATAAAATGCTATGTGCATTCAAGATCATGATACTCTCCTGTCCTTAGTAGAGAAAGGGCTTTGTGTTGCTTCTCCAGAAAAGACAAAAGATTGGTGCAAATATTTGCTTAGCAGGAATGAACTTTGCATGACTTATATTCAACTAGAGAGAACTGCTTATCTTTGATCAGTGCTATTGGACAGTGAAAGCCCCCCAACGCCATATAGCTCCCTCTTCCTTTGTAAATATGAGAACCCCCAGGAAAAACACCTTCTTCATTTCTTTCCTGATGTTGGTTGGTTGCCTTCGGGGTACAAATGAAAGAAAAAGACAAGGAAGCCGCTGTTTTTTTAAAACCACCAGTATCATGGGTGGATCTCATTTAAAAGCCACAAAAAAGATTGGTTTGAATACTTTGCCCCCTTTTAGTATTTTTCCTGAAACTTTTACACTTAAAAGGAATCATTTGAAGATGGGAATAAAAAACAAATCAAATAGTGTATCCATTTAAATCATTTATTTCGACACAGGTCTCGTTTTAAATTTCCACCTCGTAACACAGTTCACACCCAGAGAACAGGTCTGAGAATAATTACATAAAAGGGTCATTTGAGAAAGTTTTAACCAAGTGCTTACAGTTTGCTTGTTACAGAAACACAGAATTGCCAATCACAAGGAGCCAGTAAGTGGCAATACATTGGCAAATTTGCTTGAAAAGTAAAATATTTTACATATTTACATTCTATGTTTAAATGAGACATTCTGAAGCACTATTATTAACAATGAACTCTTTTTTTTTGAGACAGAGTCTTACTATGTTGCCCTCAGTACAGTGCTGTGGCATCATAGCTCACAGCAACCTCAAACTCTTGGGCTTAAGCGATTCTCTTGCCTCAGATGCCTGCCACAACACCTGGTTATTTTTGGTTGCAATTGTCATTGTCGTTCAGCTGGCCTGGGCTGGGTTTGAACCTGCCAGCTTCAGTGTATGTGGTGGACGCCGAGCCTTAACAATGAACTCTTGGCAAGAGGGCCTCTTTAACCCTCTGGCATTTAGAGAAGGATATTAATTTTATAGTTTGCCAGTTGGATTCTTATCTTCGCCATACGCTAAGTGAACTTTCTTTTACCACCTTCATTATAGATATTTACGTCATACACAAAGTAGCTTTTATTAGCTTATCAGCAACCAGGCCCTTGTTAGTAGCAGTTGGAATTTTTTAACATCAATGTATCTACAATGTAAAGGTAAATTATTTAGAGGGAAGTCTCCAAAAATTAACACAACCTCATTAAACCATATTCTAAGTGGACTTTACAGTACAAAATGTATGGTTAAGAAGTCTAGTATTTAAACAAGTCAATAATTTACAAGGTACTTATAGGTATGGATTCCCCCATGATCTACTCAATTTACATGAATCTGTATATTAATAATGATTATATCTTTTAGAAAACAAGTTATGAATATAAAAATGGCTACCGTAAATTACCATAGCTATAGCAAAAACGAACACTAAAATGTAGCAGTTTGTATGTTAAAATACATAGAAACTTGCTAGACTTCTTTAACAAAGTGCTTTATGAAAGTATAAAACTACAAAATGTGCTATTTTCACGAATTTTCTGTTCTCCTGGTTCTTGAACCAAGCCAGTGAGCAAAGATTATAAATAGTGCAACTGAGCATTGACCATCAATTACATTTGAATTCAGACCGTAGATTCCAAGGTAGAGAGTCCAGGCCCCAAAGCAACTTTTAATCCTTACCTTACCTATTGCCACAGCCTAAACTCACTGAAAAAGAAGCTAGCTCCATTTAATCTTCTGTAGTCTCCAGGTAGCTTCAGAGTACATGTTGAAATGGACCTTACACGCTGATCATTAGAAAAATTAATCTGAATATTAAAATATTAACTCTGAGTATCTTAACATCACATAGAAACAGGTCATGGTTTATAAAAAATTTTAAATAATCAGATAAATAGAAAAGGAAGGGTAGAATTTAAAAACATACATTAAACAGAATAAAATGTAATTCTTTACCATGTAAATGTGAGTTCAAAAGTTTACAACAGTTGGTTTACAATGTTATTACCAGTCTTTGAGCTTGAGATTGGACGTAGCTTGAAATTTAAGGAAAAGCTTTCGTTTTAGTTACCTGATCATTAGTTGTGAGTTGCATGGGAAGAACGTGAACTAGCCCTGATGTTTTGCTTCTCAGCAAGGCAATGATGTGGAGGAAAATAGTAATATAGTTCTTTCCTGCATTTCTATCAGTTCCAGATCTCTATACACCTATCATCCATTTTAATTTATATGGAGAGAAAAATGGAAAATAAAATTAGGTCAGGTAGCAAATATAAACCAAACAAGACAAACTCCACTAATGCCGAGGATCCTATGTAGGACGGTGCTTCCTGTAGTGCTAGCAAATTATCGTCACTGCCATCTATTGGTCTTTATCCTGAATTAGGAGAGAAATCCCCCAATGTTTTACACAACTAAAGAGCTGGGAAAGCCAAATTATCAGTGGTTAGCATAAGTAATTTACTCTAGATAAAGTATTGAAAATTTTACAAGAACATGCCTTTAGGAGCTCTGCCTTAGAATGTCTGGAGGGTTTAGTGAGTGACCCTGCAGAGAAGCTTGTGCATCCCGGGGTATTAGATCTGACTTGACTGTATTTTAGGGACTGGATAAGGTTCCCACTTGATACTTAGGACTAAAATGTCCTACTTGAAAAGAAGTGTTCTATCCTGCAAATAAAGAAAGTATGAAAACAGATAGCTCTGGGGAAAGAGGACAAACCAACTGCTGAGAGCGCTATAGTAAAGGTAAGTTTGTCCCCTGAAGAGGTATCTACTTGGCTTCACCCTCATTTGTTCCCTCCTTAAGCAGAAATTTTGTGGCCATGCAACCACGTATGGTCAGGTTGCCTGGCCCAAGTCTCTGCCTCAATTAAGATTCAACCCTTACTAATTCAGCCAGTCCCCACAAACTGTTTCAGAGGAATTCCCAGGAGCACTAATCTTCCATTGGCTTACTAGAGATTCAGCCTCTCGTCTATAACCTTGACATGTGCTTTAAACATGTGCCTCCTGGGCTCCACTGAAGATGTAACAGGATGTCCTTATGAAAATTCCTTTATCTTTGTTTGAAAGGAAAAAAAAAAACACCTTAAAACTCCTGAATGTTGATGAGTCAACAGGATGATAATATTTACTCCATAGTTATTGCCCCTATCTTTTGTTTAATGTCATGAGTGTGGGGTGTGGACAGGAAGAGGCAAAATAGAGTTTTGCAGTTATGTTTGGTGATTATTAAGTTTTGCAGGTGCCTGGGATGTTAGAGCAATAAATCACAATAAAAGATGTACAAATTTAAAGGGGTAAGTAAAGCAGAAAGCCAGATGGACAGTGAATTAGAGACTAATTTGCAGGGAGGTGGAAAGGCAGGCCCAGAACCTATAGACAAAGAGAAGAAACAGCAGAGAATCCCTGCAAGTAAGAATTAAGTGGTCTAGCATTCAGGAAGGGGGTATATGGAGTGTAGAGAAAAAAAGGAGAATTTAGGTTATTTTGGAGCAGGTCCTGCTAAGATTAGATCTTTTACATCTGTCCTTCCCATGGACACATTCACACTTACTCTTTATTTCTATTACAAGCTTTTTGTGAAAAGGTAACGAATTTTATTTAAAAAGCCTCACAGTTCCGACTCTTTATCCTTTTCATCCAGATAGTATTCGTCATCTGTGGTCGTGTCTGTGTCACAATCGGAGTCCACTGGGTCGTCCTCATAGATATTAAGCGGCTCACTTGGAGATAAGCCACCCTCTGGCATTGGCCCACCAGTAGAATTTGAGCTTAGTGACTCAGATGCGTTGGAAGGGCTAATCACATCATCTTTTAGGAAGCCAGGGTTCTTAAGAAAACTTGGTTTCCATAATCTTCCTTGCGTGAGTGACCTCTTTACATTTTCCAAGAAGGCTAACTGCTGTTCTTTCCCAAAAATCCCATAGTCAATAGGTCTGGATATAGATGTGGCAAACCTGGGACCTGCTTTGGTCCTACTGCTATACACAGCCCAACTTTCATTTTCATCACAGGTAGGAAGCTCAGAAAAAGATTTGAATCTTCTACTATACCCATTGTTGACGGAGAATTCATTTCTAAGGGTCAGTGGAGTCAGGGCATTGTCAATAGAAGTGCTTTCAGAAAAATGGCGCTCCCTGCCTTTCGGAGGAAGACTTTTTCTTAGCTGATCCCCGTGCACATTAATGCTTTTTAAGCTCTTGGACCGATAGAGGTGCGGCTCAGATTCCCACTCCAGAGTTGAAGCACTCCTTTGTTGATGCTGTGAGCTGGCCACTGGGAGGCTCATTCTGGGGTTCTGTTTAGGCTCCAATGGAAAAGGAGGGCTTAGCCTCCTCTGGTGGTCAGAGAAATCTGCTTCCCTGAGGCTGGTGAATGTGAGCTGGGTCGGTGCTCCCGATTCTTTCTCCAAACTCTGGGTTACTGTTACAGCTTTAGAATTCTCACACTTTGGTGGTGATTCTGAGGTATTTCCAAACTCATTCTGACATACCTGTGAAATGCTACTAGGTTTCTGACTGCTAAAAAGTGGAGAAGGTTCTCTGTGGGACATTACAGTGACCTGGAGAGGGTTCTCAGAACTCCTGACCTTCATTCCATCATCACTCAACCTGCTCTGCCCTGTGGCCTCTGCAGACTTTGGAGTAGGCTCAGGGGACAGTGGGCTGCACTCTGGTGTTCCAAGAGATAAATGGCCAAAGCCAGACGTGTTCCCAGTTTGGGGGAAGATAGTAGCTACATGTCTTCTGGGGCTTAAATCTTTAGCAGGGAATTTTCTGCTTGCTTTAGATATGGCTGTGAATCTGGGGTTAACCGAAGATCTGTTTCCCTCTTTTTCTAGATCATCCGAGAAAAACTTCTGCATTCCATCTGTAGCCTCCCTGCTGTCTGTGGTCTTTACTTCCTGACTTCTCTGAGGTAATAATTCTCTGGCTTCAGACTGCGAACCCTCTGAGTCTGGCTCACCTGACTGAGCCTCCTCAACAAGCTGTAGGTTTTGCAATGCTGGCATAAGAGCAAAGACTTGGCTCTCTGAGTCAGAAGGTGTTTCATTCCTCATTTTTTGGCAGCTGGCTCCAATTTCCTCTCTATCTTCCCTAGGCTGCACTCTATGAGAGCTATCAGCTACAGCTCTGCCCGTGTGGGCCTTCTGAGGAGACCTCCCATTTCTCGAAGATATAATGTCTATGCCACAACCTGCATGTTTCCCAGAACTTCTGCTGTGGGAATTTTCAGCATCATCTTCTGAATGGGCCAGGAGACTAGAGGGACCACTGTTACCTGAATTAATGGATGGTTGACAATTTTCAGATTTTTCTTCTGTAATATTTTTTTCCGGAAGCATCAACTTTTTCCCCTTTTCTCTCCTGCTTCGTGAAACACCTAGAGGTGTTTTAGCTAAATTATCTGGGAAAATCTCTCTAGTCTTAGATTCATTTTTATAAACAGAAATGTCTTCCTCATCAGGAACCATTTCCTGCAATGTAGGCTCTGAGGGCCCCCTAATTGGTGACTGTAAGATGGTCCTGTTTTCAGAGGCGAAAGAAAGACAATGAGTGTTCTGAGCAGACGTGACCAGCTTCTGGAGATTCTCAGGTGGAGGTGTTGTTGACTGCTCTTGTGTAGAATAATTTAGGTTATCTTCTTTTAAAGCATTAGGAAGTGTCTCAGTCTCCACGTGAGGTGATGCTATGCGTGAATTGGTATTTTGGGTATAGCGTTGAAGGAGGTCACAGAATTTTTTGCTGGGTTTCCTTGGTAAAGTGTAATATATTGAAACAACCTCAAGACATTTCACATTATCTTCATCGCCAGAAACAGAAAACATACTGGTAGTCTTAAATTGATGCAGTGTTTTCCCACTTTCTTTTCCTGACAATTCTGAACAAACAGGTAAAGGGTCTTCATTTGGAAGGGCAAATGCGCTAGTCCTGGAGGCAGCAATTTTACCATCCTCTTCAGTGCCTTCTTGAGAGTGTTCCATTTGGTGGTGTCTTTGGGTTAAAGAACAGTCTCCAACATGTAAGTCACTCTGCACAGGGTTAACGATTCTCTCCCAAGGCCTGGGTGTTAGAGCGGGAGCATCTGTGTCTGACACTGGAGACTTTTCCCCTTCATCTCTCCCAGTTGAGGCCGATGGCATCTGTGAAGAACGTGACGTAGCCCTGCTGATGAGGAAAGGAAGAGGTCCTTTTCTAACAGAAGCAGATCCAGTGATTTTCATACTTCTCATTCTTGCTGTGACTTCAGGTACTACTGGGGCTGAGTCTGAAGTGACTTTAGAACACTCACTCACTGACTCTGGAGAACTGGGAGAGAATCTGTTTGAGGCGACCTTTGCTCTTGGATCTTCCACATTATTTTTGACTTGGAAAGGGGGTGGCCCATTCCTAAACGAAGCAGCCAGTATCTTACTTCCTGACTGCCTGCTGTTTATGAGAAAACTGGTTGATTGTCTTGGCAAAGTACAATAAATTGTGTCCAGCTTAGAAGCTCTGGAGTTGCCCTGATTCACCTCGGTGAGGCTGCTGCTGTCACTCGCGGGTATGGCTGTGCTTTCTGTCTTGCTTAACTTTTCAATGCAGGATATGCGTCGTCTTACTTTTCCTTTCCCCTTTCCATTCCTGAAAGGAGAGTGGGAAGGGCCCTTGCTGTCGACCTCTTCATCACATGTGGCCATGTGACTGTCATGACTCTGCTGGCTTTCTGAGGGGCTGACAGCAAACTGATTATTTTGGTTCTTCCTCGAATTCTCTCTTTCTTCTCTTTCTCCCAGAGATGGATCTTTGTCTAGAGGACTTCTCCTGGAGAACCCTGTAGTAGATGGAATCACAAGAGCATCAAAGAAAGAATTATTTGCTGGTGAGGAATGTGGTAGTCCCCCTAAAGAATCACATGAGATCCTGTGGCCAGCAGCTGACTCGCTACCACTGGTAGAATGAGGTGTGGCACGTTGTTCTCCCTCAGCCTCTAAAATAATTGGCTTTTCTGGAGATTGTGCCTTTTGATTATCAGTAGGTTCAGAGTACCAGTGGTTATTTGCAATAATGCGTGAAATACCTTCATTTCTTACTGTTAATGCCTGGTGACAATCTCGATTTGGCCTGGGAAAAGATGGAGTTCCACTTTCCTGAATGAAAGGAAAGGGAGCTGCCAAGCCAAATTTTCTGTCTCCAGTAAACCTCTTATCTTTTTTATGTTCATTGGATTTATTTTTGTGTGATATGTACATTTGGGGGCTATCTTTTCTGGAAAAGACTCGGGGTGGCCTTTTTGAACTTATTGTGGCAGATACATTAAAATCAAACCTGCTGCTCTTGGCTGAGTCCCGGGAGGGGGGATTTTGAGAATCAGACAAAGGATTACAGGTTACTGTCTGTGAAACAGGTTGGGGTATTTCACCTGTCATGTTTGTCTGGTCCATCGTGCTTAGCTGTCTGTCATCCTCCGGAATAGATCCATTTAATTCTTTCTCATTATTCACTTCTGTGACCAAGATATCAGGCTGACTTTCAGCACGTGGTGAAGAACCAACAGAATGCCTGTTGGTGACGGTGACTTCTGTAGGGCTTCTTATTTGGTAAGAGGCAGGCTTATCAGGGATAATTTTTTGCAAAGTGACTGTGGGATTCTGAAAATTGGGACTCTGGGGATTCCCTTTGCCATCAGGAATGTGGGGAAAGGAAGATCTGAGTGTGGATGCCGTAGTCTGAGCAATTGCAAATGAGGGTGTTTCTTTATTTACATGTACTTCCACAGGAGAACTGCCCTGCTGATACTCCAGCCCACCAGACCTGACGTGATAGCTGGAACCAGTCATGGAGCAAACGTTTGGTGTGCCGAAATGAGGAGTCGCCTGGCCCCGATTATCTTGTGATAGCTCCATGCTCTCCATGCTGGATGCCTGAAAATCAAAGTGCCAGGGATGTGGCTTTTCTTGGCCTCTAGAAACATTTGTTCCATAACCAGAAGAAAATGATTCCCAGTGTTCAGAAGAAACACGATGGCCGTGACAGGCTGATGCACTATCTGCTTCAATGGAAATCATTTCAAAGTCTCCATCAGAAGTGAAGGATTTCCTTCTGTGATGACTGTCAGACCAGGAAGAGCGTTCTTCCCGATGGCCCCCAAAAGGACTTTGTCCAAATCTCTGTTCTCTGCCTCGTCCAAAGGTATTCCTAAAGAAGGACCTGGCAAATGGGTTGTCTTGATGGCAGAATGGTATGTTCTCTGAGTCCTCAAATGTGTCAGCACTCATGGCATTGTCCATGCGGGCATTTAAACCAGGTCCTTGGTAAACTTTCTGCGAATGGTACAATTCGTATCTCTTATTCTCCTGAGGACACCTAGGATACCTATACTGGTCAGCAGGGTCAATTTCCATGGGTGACGGTGCCGCCCCACACTCCTCCTGGTTCTGCCTGTCTCTAGAATCTACTCTGTTCCATATGATGGATGATAAAGGAGTTCTCTTTGGGCTCTGTTGGTGCCTTGGTGGTACAAATCCACTCTTGTTCTGAGTTGTGGATGGAAAATGTAAGCTTTTTGTTGTGAAACGGCCTGTGGCTGGGAAGGCTGATCGCTGTCTGCTGTCAAAACACAGAGACGTACTACCAAAGGTATTCTTCTGCACATAATCTTCTTTTAAGATTCTGGGCTCTCTTGTCCTGTACATGTCATAAATTGTCCTTGTCCTAGGAGAAAAGGTTTTAAAACCTTCCCTCGGAGTTCTTGGTCTTAGGATGTCATAGATAGACATGTTGGAAGTTTCATTATAGTGATTTTTATGCCTTCCTGTGATATTACCATGTCTGTTCCCAGTGGAGTAAAAATCACTGAAGTGTGCTCTTGATCCATAGTTGAAGGGTGTTCTGGTATTCACTGTGCTTGCAGCTTGTTCCTGAGCCAGTTTGCTATCCAAATCATCTAAAACTAAAAGAAAAATAAGAATTAACTATTTTTTATATATGATTTTATAGTTTAATAATTTTGAGTTGTTGAGTGGCCCTCTTCAATACACATTATCATTTATAATTTTATTTTTACCATATTATCATAAACATGATGACATTAATTTTAATTATTTTTTAAAGATAGTCTTTTACAAGATTGTAATGGAAATTTCTTTTTCATATTTCTTCTTCGTTTTTTTTTTAAGAGACAGAGTCTTGCTCTGTCACTCTCAGTAGAGTGCGGTGGCATCACAGCTCACAGCAACCTCCAGCTCTTGGGCTTAGGCAATTCTCCTGTCTCAGCCTCCTGAGTAGCTGGGACTACAGGTGCCCAGCACAATGCCCAGCTATTTTTTGTTGCAGTTTGGCTGAGGCCAGGTTTGAACCCACCACCCTCAGTATATGGGGCTGGCACCCTACTCACTGAGCCACAGGTGCCGCTCCTTTTCGTATTTTTTCAAATCATACTTTTTGGAAGTAGATCTTCAATAATGCCTTCTGAACAAAAAGCTATATTTTTTCTCACAGTGAATTTCAATCATCATTTATTTTAGTGCCTTTAAAGTACACTGCATTTTTTTAAAGATATGGGCTCATAATAAAAGGGAATTAGTAATGCAGATTGCAGTATTGGTTCTATCACTACATAACTAGACGCTGTAATTAAACTACATCTTTTGTTTCTTTGGTGTCACTAGGTTGCTATAGTTTCACTGTGTGTATCTCATGGGATTGTAAGAGGAACGAGTCTGTAATGGCATGTGATTTCTCAACTGTGCTGTTAAGAAAACAGCAGTAACATCAAAAGTTTAGCACCTAATTTATAAACATAGTTTATAAACTAAGGATAGATTTGAGAAATAGATGTAATTAAAAGCTCTCTACAAAAGAATTAAATGATATGCTAATAATGATAAGATTGTTTTTCCTGGAAAAATTAAGACCCATGAGCATTCCTATAATACAATGCTTTCTGTGTATCAGAAAGCACTTAATATGTTGAGCACTTAATATTAACCTATTAAATCCTCACAAAATCTTACAAGGTTGGTACTATTCTCATTGTACTATGAGTAAACTCAAGCATGGAGACATTAAGTACATTGCTAAGGTCACAATATGCTGGGACGGGAACCTAGGCAGTCCATGTACAAACCACTGTACAATGCAAAAGTGTGCTGTTTGCATTTTGCTCTTTATGAACTATAATGGTCACTATGAGGTGCGCTCAGAGTTTTATAAAGACATGAAGCTGGCTTGGCGCCTATAGCTCAACCGGCTAAGGCGCCAGCCACGTACACCTAAGGTGGCGGGTTCGAATCCCCAGCCCGGGCCCGCCAAACAACAATGACAGCTGCAACCAAAAAATAGCCGGGCGTTGTGGCGGGCGCCTGTGGTCCC
>CAUYTI010143641.1:0-58554 GCA_963575145.1 Galago senegalensis | reverse complement strand
CTTGTGAGAATGTTGTCCCCACACCTGGGGACACCTGTGCTGTAGACATAATTTCAGGTGGTCACGGTGGCCGAGGATGGCAGAGGGGCAGGGACAGGCTTCTGGAGGCTCAGGGAGCAATAATGCCCTGAGCTTGACCCTAACCCACTTTGACAAGGACATTGACCTCTGTGGAGGTGGTGGAGAAGGGAGAATTTGTCACCACCTCACATGGGGGGAGCACCAAGGACTGGGCACCAAGCAGCCTCAGGAGGGGCAGGGGACCTCCAGCCTCCACTCCATGATCATCTGCCGAGAAGCAGGGTGGGGTGAGAGGAGCGACCTGCCCCTGGCAAGTGCCAAGTTGTAAGTCAACAGCACGGCAGGGGCCTCCAGCCAGAAGCAGGGGGAGGCCTGGCCTATACCTGGTGCAGGGATTCCTCCAGCACTTCCACGGAACTTGCTAGACCCCAGCCAGGCCATGTAGCCCAGGAGAAAGCAGACAGAGGAAGCTGGATCCAAATCTTCCTCCCCATTGGGCCTCCCCAGCCTGGCAGGTCCCATGGTGCTCAGCTCACCTGATAGCAGACACAGAGCCACATGGTAGAGTGCTCCCAGCAAGCCCCTGGCACACAGTAGGTGCTTCATAAACTACCATGTGATCCCTCCTGAGTCGAAGAAGCTAGACATGGTGTCACCACTTTTCACGGGCTGACTGAGGCCCCTGGGAGTTAAGGACCTCCCAGCATCAACCAACATGCAATGTGCAGAGTGAGCTACAGGGGCCTGATGGCACCACTGACCGCCTGCTGGACAGGACATCTACAACACCTCTTCGTTTTGGAAGCAGCGTGCCTATACTCTTGGTCAGCCGCAGGTGGCAGCATGAGGCCTGGGCCAGTTTTGTCCCAAACCTGTCTCATCTGGGGCTCTCTTTGCTGTGGCAGCAGCCAGCCACCAGGCTCAGCAGAGATACCCTTCTCTCAGTGATGCCTTTTGGCAAAGTAAACCAAGTGTGCCCTGGAGACGTGGGCCAGCTGTCACAGCGAGTGAGGGGACCTTGCAGATGACAGATTGCCACCCCCACCCCCCCGCCCGGGGTTCCTGTGCTCACTGAGATGGCAATGGAGGGCTGGGACGGCGTTCTAGAGGCAGAGAAGCCCCACACGCCTCCCCAGACGGCCCTGTTGCACTGGAAATGTTTTCCTCATAAGGAAAATAGTGCTATCTGGAGGACCAGATACTTACCTGAGTACCCAGGTGGCTTTTCTCGGCACTGTGTAGAACTCTCAGTGCTGTGCTATGCCCTCAGGACAGCAGTGTGGAGCTCCCAGAAGCATGGAGCTGGCTTCCTGCTGCCCACTGGGGTCTGCCCCTCACAACTGTAAGCTCCCACAGTCTGGGCACAAGCACTGCACAGACAGACACAGAGACAGCCCACTCACTCGTGCACAGGACGTGCGCATTCACAGAGTCTTTAACATCTATCCGCAAGTATGTGTACAGCTGCACAGATGTGCCAGTGACGTGTGTGTACGGCGTGCACACCTACCGGGCATATACACCTCACGTGTTGTCACACACCTGCATGCCAAGCACCTGCTATGCACACCTGTGTGCTCACAACACGAATGCACAAGTTTGCACACACATGCACACACTCATATCCCCAAGTGGCAGGCCCTGGCCTCAGCTGCTGGACCTTGGTGTGGTTCTGAATAGAAAGTGCTGGAAGACTTTCTTTCCCAGTAGCCCAAGAAGCACTCGGTGGGAGGGTGTTGTGCAGACTTAAAGCGTCACCTTCCGCTGCTGGACTGGTGCCCGGTAGAACAGGGATGTTTGATCCTCACACCAGCTGTCTGGCCTCAGCAAGGGAAAGTACCGTTTGATCAATCTTTGATCAATCAGTGTCCAGCAGGCTGGAGGGGGCTTGACGAGATCTGGCCAGGAAAGCCCCAAAAGCCCATGGCCTCTCTATCAAAGACAGACACTTTCAGGCTGTCACTGCTCTGCTGGGCCTGCCCTTCCCAGAACAGCAGCAATGTGGACCACAGGCACCCTCAGAAATGCAGCTTGCTCCCTCCCCTGTGGCCAAGGACTCCCCTGTGGAGGAATGAACATCATGCTTTGCAAGGACAGTCACCTGTTCCTAACACATCAAAGGAAAGGCTGAGAGCAAGACATTCTCCTGGCAAGCCTAGAGATATCTTATAACTTGGAGGCAAGCCCCAAGTAACTCTGTGCTGTGGAATGAGATAAGATGGGTCACTCGATAGTAAGCAGATGTTAAACATTTTGTGGTACTTCATCGTGGGAGTTGTGGAGAGAGAACACTGATTCTCTTTTTGTGTGGTCCTTAAGCCCCCAACTCCTGCATGTGTTACTCAGCACTCTTCACACCTGTTGTGTATTCCCTCAATAAACAGCCACTGCAAAAGTTGGTCAGGGCTCTCCTGCACCTCTGCTGAGCCTCCCCTCTTGCAGCTTGTACTCTCAGTCGGTGTCCTGGCTGTTTCCTTCATGCGGCTCCTACACTCCCCAATTCCCCATCACCCCACAGGCAACAGAGGTGGGGAAGGGAAGAAGAGCTCCCCAAGTGGTGGACAGAAAAATGACCCCAAAGACTTGGTCACTTGCTAATCCAGGGACCTCATCACCTCAGAGGGCAGATGCTGCAGCTTGGCCAGGGAGCTTCAGAGGTGGCACCTGCCTCGGGTCATCCCAGGGCCCAGAGCTTTCTACCAAAGAGGCAGAGGTGAACGAGAGGCAGATGAAGAGGAAAAATGGAATCACCAAGGCAGAGGTGGGTACCCAGAAGGACCCCAAGCTGAAAGAGGTGTGGAACCCGAGGGGCATCACCCTGCCACACCTGGACCCCCAAACTCTGGCCTCTAGAACTGCTGTGGTAAGTCACCAAGTTTGTGGCAGTTGGTACGGCAGCCACCCTGCAGGCTGGATCCAAAGTCCTTCCTCCTGAGAGTCCCCCTTCTGAGCCATAGAGGAGGGCCAAGGCCTGGCTCCCAGCAGAAAGGACCCAGGGCCAGTGCACAGTAACGTTCCTTGTTGCTCACCCTCAGGCACAGCCCCTCTGTGTCCCAGCCCAGAGCCACTCCTCCCGGGAGGACAAATCCGTGCCCCACATGGTAGAAGTAGCATAGGCAATCAGTCCTGGCAGGCCGCCTCTGCCTCTGACTTGCCCTGGCCGTCTCTAGGCTCTGCCTCCCACAGGCAGAGGCAGCAAGCCCAGTGCATTGCCCTGGTCTTCCTCTTCCTGTCTGCATTAGTCAGTATACACAGAGCGCTGCTGTGACGACAACACCCAACAGAACAGCATGTCAGAGAGCGGAGACCTTCGCAGCCCTCCAGGGTCACCCACAGTCTGAGAGGCAGTCTTGGCAGACAACTCCAGAGCCTTTTCCATCCCTGCCAGGTCAAATGGTCCACTCCCACTCCCAAGAATGCTTGTGGCCTAAGCCATTCTGAGTATAGAGGCCTGTGCAGGTCAGCCCTGCTGGCTTCCAGCAAACAGAATCCTTTCTTGCTCATGAGCAGAAAGGGGCTCATTAGAGGACTCAGAGAACTGGGTTGGGATGCCTGGTCAGTCTGTGGCAGGCCCCAGCTCAGTCAGCAGCCAAGCTTAGGCACCAGCCTCTGGGCCTAGTCCTGTTTGGCCCCTCCAAGGAGCCTGTGAACTTACCCACTAAATCGCCCCACAGAGGAGCAGAACAGCTGGGCATTTCTCAGCCACCCTGTCCACAGGCCACCCCATCCACAGGCCTAGCCAGCTCTGGGGCCCCTGTTTGTGGTAGGCTGAGGATGGACTGAGGATGGCTGAGAACACCAGCCCCGCCCACTGCCCACCCTCCCCTGCCTCCATCTAGAACAGGTGTCCTAAAACTACGGCCCTCGGGCCACATGCAGCCTGCCTAGGACATTTATCCGGCCCACCGGGTGTTTTTGCCACCACTGCCTGTCCTGCTTAGCAGCTGGCTCGTCCCGGGGCCCCGCAGTCTGGCCCTCCAATGGTCTGAGGGACAGTGAACTGGCCTCCTGTTTAAAAGGTTTGAGGACTCCTGATCTAGAAGCTGCTGCTTCCCTGGGGCTGTGAAGGCATAGCCTCCCCATCTCCACCCTCCTGTTACCTCCATCCACCTCTCCATGGGCTCTTCTGCCAGGAGCACCAGCCCCAGCATTTGCCGGCACAGTCTGCCCTCCTCAGGCCTCTCAGGAGTGTCCCACATGGGCCATCCCTTCATTCTTCCCTCAGCCACCCAACTGCAAGCTCACACTCCTCACCAGCCACTGGGCCTGTCCCACTGCCTGTCCTCCATGGCAGGTGCTCCAGGGTCCCTTCTCTGCTCCACCCCCCTGCTCTCCCCAGGTGCCACTGCCCTTCAGCCTTCAGACCACCTCTGAGCACTGCCTCCTCCACTGTGGATTTCTGGTGCTCGGAGGCCACTCTGGTAGGTGGTGACCGGCGCCTTGCTGGAATTCCTTCTGACCGGGACAGTGCCTCCATAGGGCCACAGCAGCCCCTGGTGCCTCTCACTTCTCTTGCTCTCTGGGGTACCCACCATGGCAGATAACCCTACGCTCTCCTCAGGGCACGGCAAAGTGAGCCTGTCCTTCACTCTTCTCTTTCTCTCCTGCCCTCGGCCTAGTCACCCCAGGTCCATAGCTATTCACTCCCCATCCCGCACCCCGCCCTGCTCCCAGCCCCCACCTCTCTCCAGGACAGGCCTCTGCACTCAGGATCCTCAGGGCCCAGGATATGCCGCCCCACCTATAACTGTCTCCTTTGCATCCTGAGGCTGCTCACAGAGCATCTCCGCAGAGACTGCCTTCCCCACCCAGCCTGGAGCTGCCTCTGTCTGCCGTGCCCGCAGAGCCCTCTGCATTACAGCTGAGACCATGACTCTGAGAGTTTCCTGCTGGTCTGTTTACTATCAGCTCCCCCAACCACTGCACATATTTGAGCAGGGACCTCAGACATCCTATTCCTGGGAGGACCTCAGTGCCCAGTCCAGCCCTGCTTAGCTGATGGTCAGTGCAGGGTTGGCAAGAGGGCAGGGTGATGGCTGGAGGGCAACTTCCCATCCTCTTCTCAGAGCCCCACAGTGTGGCAAGTACAGCCTCTCACCCTTACTCGCTGGCTAGAGCTATGGGAATGTCATGGGGATGGGGTCCATGGGAGCCTCCCTAGGAAGAGCCTGGGCCACCAGGTCTACCTAGTCCCTTTGCCACCCCATCAGCCGAGGACTTCCAGCCTTAGCCGGGTGAGCAGGGTGGGCAAGCAGAGCCCCAAGCGTTCTTTTCCCTGTAGCCAAAGGCACTCTCCAGCATGTGGGAAGGACCCTGACCCTCAGGACAGAGACTCACACCCAGGTAGGGGAGTATCAGGCTACATCTAAGAGTCTCGGAGCTGACAGGGACTTGAGTGAGCCACCTACCCCCTCCCCACAGGGCCAGGAGTCCAGTGGGGCCTCCAAGCACCAGAAATCCACACCAGCGGTCCCAGCCTGTGACTACAATGGGGACATCTAAGTGCCCCTTGCCCTGGGAGAGTATGGTAGGTGCACAACTGGGCCCTGGGAAAGGCAGGATGGTCAGGCCATAGCCCAGGCTACCTATGGGCTAGAGCGGCCCCTCCCAGCTGCACCTCGGCACGGCCAGGGGTTCTGAGGACCACAGGACCAGGCTCTGTCCCCACTCCTGGAGCACCTCCTCTGGGGATGGGCCAGGCGTCAGATTTGTTTTTAATTCCCCAGTTGGCTCTAGAAAACAGCAGGGGCTGAACATGATGATTATGCTCAGCCCACCAGCTAATAATGGAGTCTGCACCCCAGCCCAGGTCCCGCCCCTGCCACACTCCACAGCCACGTGGAGTTTCCTCCCTGGTTCACCAGCCTCTGTGCCATGATTCCGGGGACCTTGACTTATCTGGCTGCCCAAGTAGACAGGTGCTTCTCTGGCGGCCCTGACCAATGGGAAGTGTAATTAGTTTTGTCCCCATCCATTCTGGGGACAAATTCTCAGCCAAGTTCTATAGCAAAGAGAAGGGCAAGTGCCTTGGAGCCAGAATGACCTGTGCGGGGCCAGAGAGAGGCCTTGTCACCCAGGGTTGTAGTGATGCTGCTGACAGCACTGGGGACACTCCTCCCCAGCAGCCACAGTCACAGGCAGATGCCAGGGATGTCCTCTCGACCTCTCGGTGCACAGACCACACAGGAGCTGCAGTCAGCCTTTCCCAGGCCTGGGTTTGCCACTAGAAGAGAAGGAACAGAGAAGGGGGGGCTATATCGCAGCCTGTGCTCTCCCAGCCTCATTCTCCACCCCTGGTAAAGGAGTCTCTGTCTCCAGCGACTGCCTCACTTTCCCCAAGGGGCTGGGGAGCTTCCAGAAGACTGGGTGGCGTGGTGAGCTTTAGTGCACATAAAAAGCACCTATTCCCAGAGCTCTCCTTACTGTGGGATAAAATGACCAAGTAAGAAAGAAGGAAGGAAAGACAGAAAGCCTGAGTCTCCCAGTCCGTGCTTACTTGTTCCTGTAACAGAAGGAGCCTTTATCTACAGAGAATGCTCACAAAGACCCCAATGCTCTTATACACACCTCAGGGGTCCTCAAAAGTCTCCCCGTGTCAGACAGGCTAAGTCATTTCTCCACTTCACAGTCGAGGAAACTGAGGCTCAGGGTGAGGAGGAGAGAAAGACCACCCACCTACCAAAATGGCCAAGATAAAACAAAACCCCTCATGCCAGAAGGGTGTGGAGAGATTGGAGCCCTCTGATGTCACTGGTGGGTGTGGGAAATTACGTGACCATGCTAGAAACCAGTTTTGCAGTTTTTGGTCGAGGCTGGATTTGAACTCACCACCTCCGACACATGGGGCTGGTGCCCTACTCTTTTGAGCCACAGGGGCTACCCTTTGGCACTTTCTTTATTTAAAAATTGAACATGCAACTATGGTACGACCTGGCCATTATACACTGGGACAGTTACCCCCCAAATGAAAACATTTGTCCACATGAAAACCCACACCCCAGGACTGATAGCAGAACTGTGCACCACAATTAAAAGGGATCAGCTATCAATACATGTGTCCATTTTGATGAATCACCAGAGAATTAGGCTGAATGGGAAAAAGCCAGTCCCTAAATATTACCCACTGAGCAAACCCACTTACATACCATGCTCGAAACGAAAGACTTGCTGGCATGGAGGGCAGACCCATGGCTCCCAGGGCTCAGGAGGGGCTGGGGGTGTGGAGGGCTCAGGAGGGGCCGGGGGGGGTGGATAGAGGGCTCAGGAGGGGCCGGGGGCGTGGAGGGCTCAGGAGGCCCCGAGGTGCCGACGCTCTTTGTCACCACTGCAACCCGGAGTCCTGAGGGGGCTGCTGTGCAAGGACCTGCACAAAGGGACCAGGGACATGTTCATTCTTAAAACCAAATGTGAATCTATGACTACTTCAAAATAAGAAGTTTAATTAAAGAAGAAAAGAGAAAAAGAATAGAGATAGGGTGCAGTATGGGAGGCAGTTTCCTGATTCCTGGACAGCCCCTTTCAGCATCACGTGCACTTGGAGACCTTTACTGTCACAGTTCCGTGTGGGGTGTCCGTGTCAGCGCACGTCTCTGTGCGTCTGTCTGTATCTCTGTGTCCCAGTGTCCTGTGCCTTGTGTATGGGGGGAGGTGTGTCTCGGTCCACCTCTCCAGGGCCCTCTAGACCCCTAGACAGCTGTGCTGGGCAAGATCATTAAGTGTTCAGAGGAGACAAATGTGTCTCTTCTACTGAGTTACCAGTAGCCTCTTGGTGGAAAGGCCGCCCTCCCTGGAAATCTGGGAAAAAATCACTGGTTCAATCAAAGTCATTAATGAAGCCGTAAATCATTAGGAGCTAATTCTCTGGAATTAAATCTCCCCTTTCAGTGATTTGATTTTCCTGAGCTGCTGCACCCAGGGGCCTTTCTTCCTTGGGGACAAACCTCAGCAACAGAGACCTCTTGGTGCACATGTCACAGGCCTGCCCAGGGACAGCGAGGGGCCAGCCAAGATAGGGAACCTGTCAGAGTAGCGTGGAAGGGGCCCTCAGGGACATCGCTAGTGATCCCTGAGCCCCAGCATTTTCTGGGCCTCCTGAGCAGCAGAGTGGCAAAGGGATGCTGCCTGGGCCTGCGCCTAGGCCTGCGCCTGGGCCTACTGTCCATGGGAGAGCATGGGCTCTCCCGGGAACCCCCAATCTTTCAGGGAGCCACCCGAGAAGCAGCCACATCCTGCTCCCTGCCCTTGGAGTGCCCAGCAAGGCCCAGCGAGGGGCACTCTGGAATGGAGCCCTGGGGACACAGCAGGCTGGATGCAAGTTGTCAGACCATCATGTTCCACAAAAAGGGAAAATGAAGTGCTCAGGTGTCCAGGGGAGGAGACATTCCCCTGCCCCAGGAGACAGGAAGGAGTCACAGGTGTGTCCCTCATCGGCTGGGCCTGGCTGGGCAGTGTGTGCAGACATAGGCTCCTTCAAGGACAGAGCATAGGTAGAGCAGGGGACACAGAGAACGGGGGCTGGGGGGTGACAGCAGAGTGAGAAAACACAAAGACAGCCAAGGACGGCTGTGGCCCCGGGAGCTGGAAGAGGCAGATGGGTCCTCCCCTGGAGCTTCCAGAGGGTATGCCCCTGCCCACACCTGGATGCCTGCCTCTGCCCTTTACAACCAGGAAGGAATTTTTCCTGTCACTTTGCTCCACCAATTTTTTGCCAATTTATTACAGCAGCCGCGGGAAATTAACATGTCTCCTCCTGGGCAACCAGTCGTGTGCTAGGGCTGAACAGTCCCCTTTCAGTGCCGTGCTGAGAATGAAACCAAAAGCCCCAGTGGGATCTGCGGTGCTGGTGCCCAGTCTGTGGCGGGCTCAGCTCTGGCATTGCTCAGGGGCCCTGAACAGCCCCTCCTGAGGATGCACCTGGCCCCCAGCAGGCAAGGTGCTCATGTCACGGTCCCCGCCAGGCAGGAGCCCAACAGTCCCTGCTCAGAGCTGAATGTCCCCACAGCCCCACCTCACCCCCTCCCTGCCCTCTCATGGGCCTGCCGGTCCCTTGGATGCCTACCCTATATTGATGACCTTCCCAACATGCATCCCAGCTACCTGCTCCGAGGTAGGGCCTGGGCTGACAACTCTCAGCTGCTCATCGGCCCTGGCTTGGCACAGAGTTGCCATGCCAATGGGCTCACAAGTAGCTGCAGGTCAACCCTCAGTTGGGCAAAGGGTCCAGAGAGTGGTCTTTACATGTGGCCTCATCAGGGGGCTCCAGAGAAACAGAACCCAAAGGATGTGTGCGTGACATGTTTAGGAGGATATTGTCATAAGGAAATGTCCCCAGATCTGCAGCCACCAGCTGGGGACTGAGAGGGCTAAAGGTGCAGTCCAGCCCCACATCTGAAGGAAGGGAAAGGCAACAGCCATTGGTTCCAGTTAGTCCCACACCAGCCCTCCTGTGCTACGATGGGGGTTCAGGGCCTGGAGGTTTTATGAGGCTTTACAGTATTTGGCTCAGGGTCAGAGCCAGTTTCTCTCAGTGTTTTGGGCAACACCTAGGTGCCTCCTCTGTCGGTGCCCAGGGATGTTCCAGGCCCTTGTTGGACTCAGGCTTGCAGGGGACCCTCAGCTCAGCAGTCAGCAGAAGCCTGAATGGAGCAGAAAGGTATCGAGGGAGGGAGTGCCTCCTGCCTGGCCCCTGAGCAGGAGGGCACACACACACGTGCACACACACATGCACAAACACATATGCACGTGCATGCAGACCCAGCACGCAGACATATAGCACACACCTGTGCACACACTTGCACCCGTGCACACACACACACATATACCTGTGCACACACACATGCACACACACATATGCATGTGCACGCAGACCCAGCACGCAGACGTATAGCACACACCTGTGCACATGCAGCACGTACACACACATACACCTGTGTACACATATGCACACATGCACATATGCACATATAGCATGCACACCCAGCATGCAGACATATAGCATGCACACACAGCACACACTTGCACCCATGCACACACACATGCACATACAGATAGGGCTTAATCAATGCTTGTTGCATGAACAACTGAATAATGAGTCCATGCCCCACACTGCTCATCACACAATCAATGGCTGCTTCTAGACAAGAACACAACAGTCTGAATGGCGAGGGTCTCCCAACCCATCTTAGACCCAGACCCCATCCAGCCAGGGAGGGGCACAGCCCGAGTGAGGGTTTCCCTGTGCACAGGTGACTGGGAACGCACTCTGTGGACAAGTGTCTGAGGACCCTCAAGTCACAGATGGGCTATTGGCCTCACAATGGAGGGTGACCTGAAACCCAACGCCTTTTCCTCTGCACCTCACTGGGTTTTCCCATCAATAATCAGAGGAGCTGACATTTTGCTGGCACTTTACAGCTCTCAAAGCACCATCCTATCCACGGTATCCTGTGGTCTCCCCAACTCTGCAAAATGGCATTTTATAACAGAGAGAGGTCAGGTGCTCCCCCCAGAGCTGCACAGAAAGGAAGCTTGGGAGCCTGGGGGTCCCACTTGCACCCCTTCAGACCCCCTTGCTCCTGACATCCCCCAAGATGATTCATACACTCCCTGCAGGTCAGGGTTCCTGTTCCAGCAGCATCAGGACTGACCGCTTTCCCTCCTTCCCTGCCCCACTTCCCTGGCCCTGCCCATGGGCCTACCGAGACTCCCACCATGGTTAATTATACACAGGTGGTGGGCACCCACTGTGTATCAGCACTGACAACTGTGCAAGGAGACTCGGCACAGTCATAGCTCGGGACTAATTCAAGAAAGATGGATTTGACTTTGGGTGACAGCACGCCAACTCCATGAGGGCTTCAAGCACCTCCAAAACTCTTGTGTGTGTAGCTGACCACGGTCTATCACTCTGTGGACTTTCTTAGCCAGGCTCAGGGCTGAGCGGTGAGGTGAGCGGCTCTGTGCCCCCAGCTGCCAGGCTCAGGGCTGAGCGGTGAAGTGAACGGCTCTGTGCCCCCAGCTGTGAGTGGGAGGGCTGTACCCTGCAGCAACGTCATGAGGTTCAGCTTGCTCTAGGGAAGCTGTCTTGAAGCTGCAGCCTGTCATCTCCCTAGGGGATCTGGGGTCCCAGGAGGACCCTCCTCTTGTTTCAGATCTACAGTCCACCATGTATCAGTGGACGGTTTAACGAGAACAACGCAGCCCAGGGCCCTTAACGCAGCCCAGGGCCCTTAGCCCATCTCCTCATCCCCTCCTCCTGCGTGTCAGGGACCCAGCTGCTGCCCTCCACAAATGGACATTTCCCCAGGAGCAGGTGCCATTAGCATCAGTGAGCAGAGCCCAGCTCTGACAGAGGCCCGGCCAGAATCTGGCTCCACAACCAGGAGGGACAGAGTCTTCAAATAAAGCAATGTTTGTTTTTAATTATTGAATTAACTGCCAACATCTTTGCTCCAATCCCTGCGTTCTGAGGGGAATTCACGCCACAGCAGATTATAAAGATGCGGAGCCTGCGTTTCCCAGGTGCTCTTGCTGCGTGGTGCGGCCTAGCCCCCTGGCACTCGCAGGGCTCCCAGTTGGCACCAGGCTTAATGCCCACTCCCCAGCCAGTCTGCAGCCACCGTGTCAGCCTCACAGAGCATCGAGGGCTCAGGATGATTTCTCTGAGTGCCCAAGGGAGCCAGGCTCTCCCTGGCCTCCAGGCCTCCAGCAGCAGGCCTCGGCCATCTTGACATAGAACCACAGGGACACACAACCCAGAGTCACAGCTAGCTCATGTGGTCAGAATCCTGCCCTGTGCCCAGGCCTGGTGGTTAATTCATCTTACGGACACAGCATCTTACTCTTCACTTTGAATCAGGACACTCTAAGACTTTTCACACCATGGTGTCCAACCCTGAGCTAGTTCAGCATGGGGGCCACAATGGCCCAGATGTAGACACATCCCCAGCCCATGTGGCTGATCCAAGCAGGTGTTCCTCCTCGGAATGCCCCAGGTAGAAAGCAGCGAAGGCCTTGAGAGAGACTCAGAGTAAGGATGAAGGACCCCTGGGCGGGAGACTCGCAGCTGGCTCAGAGAGCAAGCTGCACCCCTCCCACAAAAACCAGCCTCTGGGAATGGAAAGAGACAGTACAGATGTCCAGACAAGGAATGTGGTGCCCTCTGTCCTGAGTTCCAGAGGCTGGACCTGGCCTCACTGGCTCCCAGGAGCCGCTGCCTCTAGGGTGACTACCCAACACAGGACTGGACCCTCTATGGTCACTGTCCAACCACGGACAGACCCAGATCTTCACCTGGGGCCCAAGGCTGAACCAGGGGAGTGTCCAGACCAGGGACTTCAACCAGAGGGGATTCTGTCCCCAGAGGACAGTGGCCCTGTCTGGAGGCAGTTTTGCTCACAAGCACTGGGAGGGAGGTACTCCTGGCATCTGGCAGCCAGGGATGCCACAGAGCACGCCATGACACACAGGATGAGCTGCCCATAGGCCTGCCCAGACCAGAGCACAGGGGTCCCGTGACACACACACCACAGAGCATGCCATGACACACGAGACACACAGGATAGGCTGCCCAGGGGCCTGCCCAGACCAGAGCCCAGGGGCCCCGTGACACACCCTTCCCCAGGCTCAGCACCCACCAGGGATGGCACGTGCCCCTCTCTCGGGGTATAGATGGATCTCTACAAATCTGCTGGCCACTGAGGAGTTCTGGGCCCCAGGCAAGGAATTTCCTTCCTGGTCTCCTGTGTGGAAAATAAAGTCCACTCATAATTGAAGGCAGCTGGCTAAGCCAGGATTATGGTGGGCCCTTGGTGCAGCAGAGGGACAGAGCCCCAGTGTAGCAGCCTTAAGATGCCTGGGCAGCCTTGTATCTCCCCAACACCATAGGCATCACATCACACATGTGCTCTACACACAGGCGTGCACACATGCAATGTGCATGCATGCTCACATACGTACCACACATGCTACTTGTGAACCCACACATGCCCACACACACGCATAGTGCACTCATGCATGGGCACCTGTGCACACATGCCCACAGGCACAGACAGCACCCCTCTGCACACATCTGGTGCACACGTGCCCACACGTACAGACAGCACCCCTCTGCACACATCTGGTGCACACGTGCCCACAGGCACAGACAGTGCCCCTCTGCACACATCTGGTACATGCGCACCCACAGGCACAGACAGTGCCCCTCTGCACACATCTGGTACACGCGCACCCACACGCACAGACAGTGCCCCTCTGCACACATCTGGTGCACGCGCACCCACACGCACAGACAGCGCCCCTCTGCACACATCTGGTGCACATGTGCACCCACACACACAGACAGCGCCCCTCTGCACACATCTGGTGCACACATGCCCACACGCACAGACAGTGCCCCTCTGCACACATCTGGTACACGTGCACCCACACGCACAGACAGCGCCCCTCTGCACACATCTGGTGCACACATGCCCACACGCACAGACAGTGCCCCTCTGCACACGTCCCATGCACAAGCGCTCACAGAGGCGCCTGCACACACACTGTAAAGGGTTACTCCCATTTCCTCTCACCCCGCCACCTCCTGGCTCATCCAGCCTGCAGGAGAAAAATGAGCTCAGATTAAGATGTCTTGATGGAATGTGATGTGGCCTCTCCCATTACTCATCTGCGTGTGGCTCCCACGTGGCGGCGAGGTGTTAGCATTCCGCACACTCAGTTCCCTGCTCACCCCGATCTTTCACAGCCCTGAACGCGCCTCTTTCATCCCTAATATTATTGCTCACATCCTTGCTGAGCTATTGTGGCGTCCGCTGTCCTTCTGAGGCTGAGATTTTACCAGAGTGAAATGCAAACGACAGAGGCAGATATTTACAGTCCACCCGAGGTGGCCGGCTGGGGCTCCGTGGCTTTTATCATCGAAGGGGAGCAGCAGGCTGCCCACTTCTAGAAAACCTCCCAAACTGATTTTGCTTGATCTCTTGGTAGCGTTTTGGTTCAAAGCCTCTTTTCTTATTATATTTGCTCTTCAGGGCATTTTTGCCCAAGGTGATCACTTTATAATCGTAGGATTATAAACCTCCCTGATTCACATGTCCACCCCTCCACCACAAAGCCAGCCTCAGACACAGCTACTGTAGAGCACGGGAGGTCCCCCAGAACCAGAGGTCTCCAGTCCCGGTCTGTCTCCGAGGTCTGCAGTGCTTACAGTAGGAAGTGCCTCCAAAGTCTAACCAGTCTCTCCTGCTTTGGGACTTCCTTCCTCTCTGTGAGAACCAGTCTGTTTGTCAGGCCCCCCTTGTCAGGGGTCCACCTGGAATCGAGGTCCAGCTCAGAATGCCCAAGAAGGTGAGGTAGACAAGCTCACCTGCACAGATGCAGAGAGTATCTCTTCCGAAACACCCAGCCCTGGGCTCTGAGCTCCAGAAGTTTCTCCCAGGCCTTTTTGGCTCCCCTGGACAGCACCACTGCCCAGTCTGGGCCAACACTGCTTAGAACATTCACAAGCAGCCTCGAATCTAGGAGCTCTTCCTCCTCCCAGATCTGAGTTCAGGAAAAAAAAAAAACCTAAAATATGAATTATGTATTAAAAACTCAGCCGGAGCAATCACAGGCAATAAATAATTTCCAGCTACAGACACATTAGTTAGCTGTACGATTCGCTTACAGACCAAACCGACCATCTTATTAACAACAGGCAAGAGCAGAGGCGCCGCTAATGTGGAGCTTGAGCCAAGGTGCCACGCTCAGAGGGGCCGTCAGGCCGCCCACCAGAGGCTTCTCCACCATGGTCTCCTGTGCAGCAGTCCTCGGGGCCGACGGCACGGAACAGCCTCCCTCCAGCCCCTGCTCAGGAAGGAAGACACTGAAGGGCACACTGCCCTGCTGAACCTACCAGCTCCTCTGGACACATACCCAGTCCGACACCTCCTGCTGGAAGAACCCTTCCTCCTGGGCTGCAAACAGCTTTCTTAATTAACAAGTAAGAATATTATCAAAATCAACACATAAGTGATTTGTGCTTCAACTGGACATTTGTAAGTGCTTTTGGGGACAGTTTGCTCTTAGAGCTATTTTTTCTATGATGCCAGTAAACTTGTTGGCACAATGAGGTGGCAAGATCTTGAAAAACTATTTGCTAAGCAAAGATCAACTGTGAACCCAAATTAGCAGGTATGTCTGGGCCTGGGGGCAGCAGCTGGGTGCTGGGCTTGGTCTCTTCCCTCCCTTCCTCTGGCTCAGGGAGGTCTCAGGAAGCATGGGGACAGTCGCGTCATCACCTTCACCATCACCTGTGATGGCAGCAGTAGCTGCATTTAGCAGAGTGACACTTCACTGGCTCATCTCACCGTCACAGCGTCCTCGTGGTTTCTCTGTGCCAGGCACGGTGCTACATGACGGAAATTGCCTCCACAAACCTCAGTGATGTGGCAAAGTAACCGTCACTGTTGCTGCCTCCACTTCACCTACGAATCAGGCAAGGTTGATATTCTAAGCAGCCAGGATCCCTGCGTAGGGCTGGTGAGAGGAAGCAGAGACAGCACACATGGCCCCTTCAGCCGCTGCCCTCAGCGTCTGAACTGTTTTGGAGACCATCAGCTTCAGTGAGGACAGCAGGCCAGGCTGCTGATAAGGAAATATTGATAAGGAAACCATGTTGGGGCAGATGGTGTCGTTTGTCCTGAGGTATCCACCAGGTCAAGGGCTGGCCAGGGCGAGGGTGGGCCAGGGTGGGGCCCAGGTAGCTGACCTAGGGCAGAGCCAGGAGTCATCTACTGAGACAGAAGCTGGGCCGTGAACCTTCCTTAGAGCCTGGTTTTGTTCTGCAGAAGCTCGATCTTCTGCTCCAAAAGCCTCCACCAAGAAAGCCCCCTCCCCTCCTCTGCCCCAGGGTAGAGAGGAAATGGGCAGGACCTGGATGGGGCTGCCCTCAAGCTCTCTCCCTCCAATTAGGGATCCATTTGGCCCAAGGCAGCCTTGATTTATCTCAGTCCTGAAGTGGCAAGCCCATAATGCACTTGGCCTGCAAAAGAGCCGTGCCCACGGCCCTGCCTCCGCAGCCCCACCGGGGGCAGTGCCCAGCTGGGAAGCTCAAGAGCAAACATTTTTTTTCCCTTAAGTGAAATTCATGCTGGGTCTATCCAAGCTTTTCTCGGCATTTTAATGCCTTAAAAGCTTCAGCTTTCTCTCTGGGTCAATTTTCTTCCAACAAAATATTAAAATGAAGCGCTGAAAGCCTGCCACCGTGGTCTGAGCGCCAGACCAGGCCATAAGAGCCCAAGTGTTGCATCACACCAGCTTAAATATTTAAAGAGATGCGGGGTAGCAAAGAGCTCTGAGGAAATGTGGGGCTGGGGAAGGGCTGCAGGGAGCCAAAGGACACTGGAGTTTGTCTGAGGATGACAGAAGCCATCCGGGAGGAAGCCACCTGAGCCCCCCCGGGCAGCTCCTGACCACAGCCACGAGGACCAGCGATGGTAACAAGAGGAATGCCATCTCTGCAGGCCACCCTTCCAGGGCCCCGGCAGGGGAGCCATGACGGGCCTGATTTTACAGATGTGGAAAAGGAGGCACAGAGAGGTCAAGCAACCTGCCTGCGTCCAGTCCCACACCCTCTAGGACACCGTGGCATTGGCTTTTGGTAATCCCAGGATGGCACTGCATGGAGGAACATAGGACTCATCAGCCCAAACCCATTTTTCCCTAAAAGGGAAACTGAGGCTGAGACTTGTGGAAGGTCACCCAGATTGGTGAGGGTGGGGGGAGAATCCGGGCAGATTCTGTCTCTAAGCATTCGCTCGTTTGCTCCCCCAGCTTTTCTTCTTACAGGTGTTCGTGGCCCGTAGTCGACCCTCAAGGTATTGAATAAATGAGTGAATGAATAACTGACTGTCTGCTCTGTGTCAAGCACAGTACTGGACACTGGGGACCCTACAATGGACGACCATGTTGCTGATCCCAGAGAGTGGAAGGGGGAAAGACAGAGAGCCCAGGGCAGGAACTGGGACCCAGGGTCCCCACCCAACTCAAGTTCGTGCTTGGGCCCATCTCTGAGCCCACTCGCCTACAAAGGCCCTGGTCCTGGGCCAGCAATGGGTGACTGTCCACACCTGAGCAATGTGAAGGGCTGGTCCGTGTGCCCCTGTGTGTGGGCTGCACCAAGACACCAAGTCTGACAGAGCAGCTCATACTTTTTCTTTTCCTTCTTTTTTTTTCTTGCAGTTTTTGGCTGGGGCTGGGTTTGAACCTGCCACCTCCAGCATATGCGCCACAGACGCTGCCCTAGCTCATACTTTTGGAGCGTCTGTTCTGGTCAGGAATGGCTTCCAAACCCTGTACAGGTGGAAGCTGGCGGGTGCCCTGCTGGGGGTACTCATGTGTGCAAGTGGACTGGCCACAGGGTGCCGAGATAAAGCACTGTTTCTGGGTGTGTCTGTGTTCTCAGATGAGGTTAGCGCTGGAACCCATGCCCTCGGCAAAGCCAGTCACCCTCCCCACCATGGGAGGCCCCGTCCAATCCTCCTCCTCCAAGATGACCTGAACAGAACAAAAAGCCTCACAAAGGAGGAATTTGCCCCTTTTTCTTCACATCAGTGGGTCTGATTGGACATTGGTCTTCCACCCCCAGACAGGGACTTTCCCTGATCCTCAGGCCTCCTGAGTTGAACCAGAACCTGCCACCAGCTTCCCTGAGTCTCCAGTTCACAGACGGAAGGTTGCAGGACTTCTAACCCTCCACGGTCAAAGAGCCGATCCCCACAGTAGTAAATCTCCATACCTGGGCAGGGCCAGAGCCTGTGCCTGGGCAGGGCTGGAGCCAGCGGGAAGCAGCCTGTCCTCTTTGCCTGATCAGTGGGCCCTTCTTCCCTGTCTTGCTCCACATGCTCACCTGGTCCCACCTCTTGGGATACCACCTATCCCCTAAGAGATCCCCAGTCTACATGCCCAGGCTGGATCCTTCTAGCCCCTCTCCTGGACTGTCCTCCTGGGAACCCTCACTTCTTCCTCCCACCAGACCTAGGACCAAAATCCACACAGGTACTCACACCAAACAGCTGGGCATTCCCAAGTGTGCCCCCACCTCCTGCCCACAGACAATCAATTAGAATGTCTTTTGAGCTCAGCTTTTAAAATGTGTCATGCACCAGCCTATCACAGCTCTGGGTCCAGACCGCCAGCCCCTCTTCAACAACACAGCCGAGATGCCACCAGTTCCTGCCCACTCACTCCAGACTTGGCACTCTGGATCCTCCTGCTCCAGTCAGCAGCAGACCCCTACAAATAGCACACGTCCTGCAGCTCTGGAGTCGAGACAAAAAATGGGTCTCCTGTGGCCTGAGTGCAGGTGTTGGTGGGACTGAGCAGCTCGGTCCTGGAGGTGCCTGAGTTCCCTGGTACTCGGCTCCCTTCTCGGTCTTCAGCTGCGCTCTGACCTCCACTTCCAATGTCCCATCTGCCCTCCTTCCCCACCCCCCCACCCCCCCACCCCCCCACCCCACCCCGCAGAGGTAGCACTTTCATTAAAATCACAGCTGCAGGCACAGAAACCAGAGAAGCAGCAGCAGAGGCGGCTGGCGGGAGACGCCTTAACCAGACCAGAGGGGCTCCGAAACACCTCTGGCCCAGGCCTTTGTCACGACAGGATTTGTTCCACACCAGGCAAGAAAAAACCTGCTCTGAGAATAAGACACACCCTCCTTGGATGCCACACTGCCTGGAACCCCGCCCCACACCATCACCTGACCCTAAGTACCACCTCAGAGGCTTGCAGGGTGAGCCCCTGCTGTAAACCATTGCCCAGACAGCCCAGGTCCGCCAAAAAGTGTGCAGCTGTCCAAGGTCTGAGTGTTTGAAGGATTTGATCACCGGGGCCACATCTGCAAAGCAGCAAGGCCTTCAGGCGCCCCCCTGGCCTCCCACCAAACCCCACCCATGGGGCGTGATTTCAGGTTAAAGGGCTACAGGAACTCCCCCGGCTACAGCAGTCCTCCGTCTCCCTCGATTCCCTCCCTTCAGGGGGAGCCTGGAAATTTTTCTTCCTTTAGACAATCAATGCTGGCGCCAGCTCTGTTCATCTTTCCCTCCCAAGCTGCCGACACGGGTATGAGCGTCCACATGATAACGTTCCATTGAGCACAAAAGGCTCCCGCCACCCCTGATTACTGCAGAGAAGGTTTTCCAATTGTGCTATTGGCTTAAAAATTGTATTTTACATTACCGGGGTGAAAGGCACTCCCGTTGCCACATTATCCTCTGCAAAATACTGTCAAAAATCAATGTGGAAAGCCCACTGAATCTCTTGGCTAGTCTTCATGGAAAGGCACATTCAGGACAGTCAGAAGCTGTCTTCATCACAAGATAAATAATAATGACCACATTCCAGCGACCTGTTACTATCTTCCTGCAGGATTGCATCACTGATGCGTCACCCTGCTGTCCCTTCAGCGCTGTCCCCGGAGCAGCTACTGTTCGCCAAGGCACAAGAGGACAGGACATGCCTGGCCCCTGCTTTCCCTGCCAGCTGAGAAAGGGGGCAGCATGGTGGCCAGGGGGCCGCATGTGCTTGGGGTTCGGTGTGCTTGCTGCTGTGGCCTGCAGACTTGCTGCTGGGACAGGTGCGGCTGGGAAGGACCTCCTGTCCCTGGGGGTGTGAAACAAGCCTCTGTGAGCAAACCAGGTTAACTTCCCAGAGGAGAAAAAGGTGTGGAGTCCTGCTCCAAATCCCCAGGCTATAGCCAATCTTCCAAACTCTCCACTTCCACTTCTCAGTGTCACCGTGTAGACTCCCTCCACCCCTAGAGGGACTTGTCAACTGAAAACACTTGCTGCATAACTACTGATTTTCCCCCAGCTCCCACCTTCTTGGTTTGTGTTCTTGACTTGTAAAATCAAATTCCTGCACTAGCCTTGGAAACCAGTTTTTAAAAACCAGCTCTCTGCAGCAATGAGCACTTCACCTCACAAACAACCACAGCAGGCCCACGTTTCAAGGTCAGCAGAAGTCTTTATAACCAACCCAATTATTTCACAACACTAGTAATTAGCCTGATCAAGAATCTTCACAAAGAGGCCGGGCACAGTGGCTCATGCATTTATCACAGCAGTTTGGGAGGCCCAAGAGGGAGGATTACTGGAGGCCAGGAGTTTGAGACCAGCCTCAGAGACATTACAAGACCCCATCTCTACAGAATGCATATTTTTTAAAAAATCTAACTGGATGTGCTCTCACACCTGTGATCCGGATGCTTGGGAGAGTGAAGTGGTGCCCTGAGTCGAGTTTCTGTATCCTTGAGTGACAAGCGTCACATTCTGTTACTTGTCCAAACCCAGGAGTGGCATTTCCAGCATCACGCTTGGACCGAACATTTGAGGGGCTCAGTCTCCAGCAGATTCACGTCACTGTTCCAGGTGGAAAGAACAATATTTCCAGAGCCAAGAACTTCCCTGCATGACTGGCGTCTCCCACCTCCCCACTAACCTCATTCTCCAACTTAACAAGTGAATGTCTTACCTCAGAGCCACCAACACCAAAAAAGCTGTTGAGTAACATGTTGGGTGTGCCAGGAAATTCCATGGAGCACCTGATGCAGTGACTGGTCCGGCTGGGCACTGGAGCAATCCAGGCCTTGGGAGCAGAGCGTGTGCTGCTGGAGTCCAGGGGTTCGGGCAGCTTCTCAGATGGGAAGGAAGGGAGAGGAGCTGACCCACCTGCAATGGTCCCATTTATCCAGACAGAAGTGGGAAGGGGGCAGGCACAGCTACCTTCCTGCACATAAAGGACATTCATGAGAGAACACCAGGAAAAACCAGGTGCTGGGCAGGTGGAAGCCAGGGGGAGAACTGGGTGCTGCGAGAAGCCTGGGGATGCAGGCCCTGGGATCCACAGCTCTGTCGGGCACCCGCAGACGCCACGAACCTTGAACTCAGGAAGCCTCTGCTTGCCAACGATAGCTGTGGGCCCTGGAGCAGGTTCCCTCCCTCTCTGATCCTCCGTTTCGTCGTCTATAGACAAGGAAGAATAACAGCTGCCTCTCTGGTGTCGGGGAGGACTGGGAAGGTGACCTGAGAGATGACGATGGAGATGGTGGTGGTGGCTGATGTGAAAACAGATGGTGGACAGGCATGACCTTGAAGGGCTCTCACAGACATGTGAGGGAGACACCAGTGGCCTCTGGTCTCAAGGTTGGTCTTCTGAAAGCACCTATGGGGGCAAGAAAAGCATCACCTATCTCTGCTGCTCCCCTTATGTAAAATTTGGATTTGATCAAAAGGCCACACTTGAGGGCCAGGAAGGCCACCTATTCCCCACCCCTGGGAGACACAGAGAGGTCAAGGCACAGGGCTGAGGTTGCACAGCTGAGGCAGGAGCCAGGCCTGCCCCGAACACCGTCTGACTCTACCTGCGGCCCCCAGACTCCATCCCCCCAGCAAGTCTATTGAAGGGCATCTTGAACACCAAGACCAGCACTGTCCATCAGCACTCTCTGGACCTAACACAGAAACCAGTGCTGACCAACAGCCGACCCTGAGACAATGGAGATGTGCCAGGTCTCTGCTGTCCAGCATGGCAGGTGTGAGTCACATGTGGCCCATGAACTCTGGAAGTGCTGTCAGTGCCACAGGGAAGCCACATTTCTAATTATATTGACTTTTGATTAATTCAGATTCAAGAAGAGATGTGCAGTGACCCACCAGGCTCCAGGTGTCATCGCGGGATAATCAAGCACTCCTCCAAAACTAAAGCCACCCCACCCCACCCCAGGCCCATGGGGGAGGTTTCTCAAAGAACCTACTCACTGGCAGCTGGACCCAGTAGCACGAGGAGGTCTCTGCAGGCCATGCAGCCCACAGATCCCAGCTAAGACCAGCTACCAGGTGACCATGTCTGAGCACATAGTATAGGAAGGGCCATCTGCCCAGCTCTGGGCCTCAGGAGGCTGCCAGGCACCCCAGTGGGCTCAGCTTTGGGGAGACAGTCATCCTGTGAGGTGGAGGCAGTGCATGTGGAGGCCAAGGTGAGGCCTCGAGGGCAACACGCTGGCTCTGGCCTAATTGCCCATGCCTGACCGGTGTCCCTGGGCAAGAGCCTCTAGTCCATCTGCACAGTGGAGGTGAGCAGGGCACCTGCTGTGGGGCTGCTGCGGGGACAGACTTGGGGGAGGAGCCACCTGCTGGCCCTCTTCTTCCTCAGGCTGCCCAACTGCCACCCACAGCCACCACATCCCTGGAGGCAAGGGTGGCAGCAGTGGGCTGGCAGGGTGGCCCTGCACATGGCACCCACTCTGGCACCCAGAGACTCCCAAGAAGGTTAAGCTGTAAACTCCCTTTTCCAGCAGCAGCTGCAGGGAGGAGGGCGTTGCCATGGCAGCGGCATCTGGCCTCCTCGAGCTCTAGAGGGAGGACAGTCACAGAGACACCGCAGGACCCCAGACCGCACCTCCTGTGTCTTCACTGACAAGCATGTGTGGGGGCCACGGGAGGAGGACGACGATATTTTAAAACTTGCAGAGACAATCCTTTCAGGATTTGTTGCTGGCTCTTGAAACAGCGCACAGAGCCTGGTTCTGACTGTTTTGTTGCCAAAAGGCAACATCAGACACTTGGCAATGGGACAAATTGAAAGGCCAGGCCGGCCCAAACTGCAGCACCAGCCACACTTGGGGAGGCCTGAGGCAGCGAGGGGGGCAGCTGTCAGCACCAACACTCCAGGCCTGGATGCCCCACCCTGGCCATGGAGCTCCTCGGAGGGGACTTGGGGGACTTGCGATGAGCTTGCATCCTTGTGTCGAGCATCACGGGTACTCAGGAGTACCCAGAATGCAAATATTGTGCATTCAGTGCATGCATGTACATGCGAGTACACAAACACACGCACACACAAGGAGCATTTACTCACAGCGTTCAGAGCAGCCCTGCACCCCAGGCTCTGTACCAGGCACCAAGCTCAGGGCCTGTGACACACATGGCTTCATGGAACTGCCATCGGTGGGGGACAGAGATGCCAGGCAGCTCCTATAGCACAGGGAAAGTCCTGAAATAGGGGCTGCATGGGTTGCATGAGCAGAAAGGAGCGGTGACTCACCTCACCTTGGAGCAGGAGGGGAGATGCCAGGAAGGCTTCCCAGAGGAGGCGGCACCCAAGCTGAACTCTAGGTAAGGCCTTTGCTACAGGAAGCAGCAGCATCACAGGGCTTCCACAACCAGGACCTGACCAATCTCAGCCTCACCAGTTAATTGGGGCCACAAGTTCAGTGCAGGGGAGAGGAGGTAGGGAGAGGGTCTGTCCTGGAGCATCCCCAGCAGGAGTAGGTTGGGTGGCAGCCCGGGAGCATCTCGAGCCCCCAGGAGGGGAGTGACAGCAGCTAGGCCCCCAGGAAGGGTGTGACAGTGGTGCAGTGCACACCTTACATTTGGATACTATCCCTGGCTGCTGTTGGGATCCAGGTGTCCAAGGGCTGGGATTGGAGCTAAGGCCAGGTGCAGACTGTCGCTGGGATCCTCTGGGGGACGCCATGGCAGGCACTGCTCTGCAGGTGTGTCCTGCATGCTGACTGTCCAGCAAGCTAGAGGGTTGGGGCCCCTGAGAGAGCTGAGAGAGCCAGCCAGAAGTTCAGAGTGCTGGCACAGACACAGTGGGAAGCATGGAAAAGAGACCTCGGAGCACAGAGCCAAAGGACAGCGGGGACTTCCTTCTCTGAGTCCGGCTGGATGCAGGGCGGGTGGGCAGGCTGGTGAGGTGAAGGACTAGATCCCCAGACAGGGGAGGAAAGTCAGAGGTGGGGGTGGGAGACCCTAGGATGCGCCTTTCCAGTTTTCCCCACATGCAGATGTGCTTTTTCCTTACCTATCATCACAGGATCGTGTTTTCTGGTGTTTCAAAGGCTGTTCTTTTAGAGAAATATCGTCACAGGTTCTCAGTGAAGGTGATGGAGATGAGATGAGGGCGGGAGCCCCTCTCCTGCTTCCACTCCCCTGCAATATCGGCTGCCCTTCCAGGTGTTCCGTGCTCTGGCCACCCCTCTGCTGGGGGCCTTAACGCTCTTTCTAGGTTTCCTGCTATCTCAGACTTGCTCAGTGGATGTCTCCGTGGCCACATCTTTGCCCACCTCTCAGACAAATGGGTCACAGGACAGTCACTACCCAGGTTACCCCTTCCTGGCTCTGGTCACCTCCCCAATGGCTGTGGGATTGAATCCCAGGATGAATCCCAGGGCCCCAAGCAGCTCCAGCCTGCAGTGACCCCTTTCTGAGATGAAAGCAGATGACAGGCCTCAGGAGATGGTGTAGGAAGCAGCTTGGATGCCTGCCACCTCCAGGTCCCCAGGCACACGTGTGCACACATTCACACACGCGTACACACACGTGCACACACACACATGGCCTGTGAGTGTTCCCAGCCTGAGTGACAGCTGTGATGAGTTCTCTGCCCATCCCGCCACGCTTTCCCTATGAAGCTTGTACTTTTATTCCCCTCATTTTAAAGAGGGAAACTGAGACATATGAAACTCACAGCTGGTCAGCATGGGAGGCCTTGGAGAGTTCAGGATGCACCCTCATGCCTCTCTGGGCAAGGTTCTCTCCCCCAAACTAAGCTCTCACCCCCACGCCTTTTTCTCACCTCTTCTCCCAAATTATCCTTTGCTGTAGAGATTTCACCAGACTCTGTGTATGGACTGTGAGGGAAGCAAGAGAGGCAGAGGCTGGACAGAGACAATGTCCTGGCAAGCTCTGACCTCCAGGGCAGGCTCCAGCCCACAGGGATCCAAGGTGCTGAGGGGGCTGGCGAGGCAGGGGCTTCCTCTCCCTGCTCACATTTCCACCACCTTGGGCCCCTCACTCACCTTCCAGGTCTGTGCCGTCCTCCCTGAATCAGCAGGTTGAACTAGGCACTCAAAAGGCTTCTTGCAGCTCCTCCACTGTGTAAGCCAAGGATGCCCGGGGTGCGAAGTGGTAATTAAGGCTGGCAAGGAAGGACAAATGCCAGGGAGGACAGACAGGGAGGGCCTGGGAGCCACCTGCCACCCAAGGTCCAATGAGACCAAGCAATGCTCCCTCTGCCAGCATTCCTGGTGCAAAGGGGTGCTCTGAGTTGGTGACAGTGGTCTCTCCACCGGGCTATTTGAGATACCACCTGCAGCCTGGGAGGGAGGCCCCACCTTCTCTGCAAGAGCGTCCTGCAGGGCCCTAACTTGAAGGTTCTGCCCAGGTCACCATAACCCTGTCTGCAGATGGGAAAACTGAGGCCCAGGCCTCCCAGAGTCAGGCTAAACAGTCTCACAGGCAACTACTCCTCCTGGACAGACGGGCTCAGGCTAGTACAGCCAGTGGCCAGGGGGCTGATGACAGACGCAGTTTCCTTTTCTGAGAGGCAGCTGCATAGCCAGCCCTACATGAACAGCATCTCCTTTCCCTTCAGAAACACCCGGGAGCCACAGACCAGGAGGAGTCCCCAAGCACAGATCTGACGGCCACACAAGGAACTCCTGCACTTACTGGTAGAAAGACAGACAGCCCAGGGGAAAGTAAGCTCAGGACCGGAAAGAGACTTGATGGAGGGAGATTCAGGGATGGTCCATGCACTCATGAGAAATAGTTCAGCATCACCAGGCACCAGGGAAATGCAAATGAACCCTCAATGCAACCGGCGGCTCATGCATGCGATAGCTGGCGTCAAAGGCCCAACACAATGATTGTGCTCGGGAAGCAGCCGGACTCCTCATAAGGTGGCATGACTGCATTGAAAAAGCATCAGGGGTGCCTCATCCAGCTAAATGTAGAGCTCCATGTGACCCACCAACTCTACCCCCAGGTACTTATGGGGGAAAACGTGTCCCTAAAAGAATGGCCATGATGCCACCGGGGGAGGCCCAGGAGCCCTGAAGCAGTTCAGGGAGCCAAGGCAAGATCTGACTGCCAGGGGGAACTCTGCTTCAACGTCCAACAGCCCTGGGAATGGGTGGCTGCTCCTGGCTCAGCCAGTCCCCCAACCAGGCTTAGCCCCGCAGCTGCCCTGCCAGGCACTGTGGCATCTTCCTACTCAGACTGGCTTCTAGGCATAGGCCACAGCTGGGACAGGCAGGGGACCTGCAACATCATGTCCAGTCCTGAGCTTCTGTCATTTCAGAGCTACAGGCTTGAGTTTCTGTCATTCCAGAGCTATAGGCTGAGCCCTATTTGCCAAGCATCTCACAGGCACCCAGCAGAGCAGCTGATAATGAGAAAGGAGTGTCTGGGCTGAGCCCTTATCTGTACTAGTCCATGGCTTTGTCCTGTGACCTGAGGCTGACACCCATGGATTTCGAAAATAAGTGACCCGTGAACGGGATTCTCTCTGGGGCTGGCCGTCCATCTGCAAGATGGGCAATTTGAGGCAGGTGATCTCCAAGGTTTCTGCCTTCTGGGTCTGCCCTCCAGGACTCCCCGGACCTCGTCATGGGCAGACCCAGGAGCCCCTGGCCAAGTGCGTGCAGACAGGCCCCATTCCTGCCTGTTCTGCAGCCACGACCTTGGTGGCAAAGGCCTCTCCTTCTGCACTGTTTACCCCCTTGGATTAGGACTAATTTAATGTGCTCTCCAAGTGATGCAAAATGACTTTGCTTTGGAATGAACGGCCTCATCAAAACCCTGTTGCTGTATTTAATCTGGAATTAAACTGTTTGATGTTGGAGATCTGGTGTGAGCACTTCATGAAAGATTGATTATTTTCCTTTATGAGGCTACGATGACTAATTGTTCCGTGTTGTTTTATAAATGGTGCAGGAGGAAAAGCTTATTAAAGACACAGCACAATCCCTAGCGCCCTGACACAGGCAGCATTAGCAAAGCCTATACCACACGGAGGTGGGAGTGGAGGCTACCCCAGTGAGGTGCCAGGCCCCTCACATCCACACATACATGCAGCTCCACCCAAACAGTGTCAGCTGTTGAGCTGCAGCTTCTCTGTGCCGCATGCACCCTCTGTGTGTGCCGCGGGGTGAACAGGGTTCCCCGACGCTGTTGTCCTTGAAAAGAAGCTAGACAGTACGCTTTGTCAGCAGAAGGCTTTGGGGGCTGGAGGAGCCCTCCTGTGGCTCTTGTGCCAGCCAGGGATAATACGAAGGTGAGCACAAGGACCACAGTGGAACCCACTTCAGCCGCAGACCCAGAACATGGACCCCCTGAGACCTTCCTGCCTCAGCCTGGTTCTGTCAAAACCTGCTCATCACAGAAACCAGAGCCCCCAAATGGCTCAACTGACCACACCTGCTCTAAGGGGGCTGCACCCCATCCAAGTTGGTCTTCCCCTGGGTACATCCTGGCCCTCAGCTGCCACACAGTTTTCGTTACTCCCATATCATAGTTAATAATTATTTATATTAAACTCCCTCCTTTAACCTTAGTGTCATCTGAAGCACCCACGCTAGCTGACTTACTTCCCTACTTTGACCCAGAGGGCAGCCTGAGTTCTGTTGCTATTAGGTGCCTCTGAAAACACGGCAAAAGTTACAAATGCCCCCACTGTGGGCAAGTTCCCACCCCAGACGTGATCGTTTCAAGGGTAAAGTTTAAGCAGCCCTATCCCCCTCCCTGCCTCCTTGAGGTTATCCAAGGTCAGTGTCGGGAGCCCACAGAACATGCAAAATCATGTGGTCACCAGCCAAGTGGCTGCTCAGCCCACCCCCAGGACCCCCACAGAAGAACTGCCTCTGGTCATGAGAGTCCCTTCACTCTAGAGAAGTTGAAACCACAGGCATTAAATTTGCAAATGTCTCTGCGTTTTGCTCTCCTCCAGGGCATGGCCACAGAGGGTGCACCCCGGGTCCTACAGTCTCTGGGAAGTGGGCCTGGGCTCAGGGAGGAGAGGGAGAGAAGAGCTGCACCTTCCCTGCCCGGCTTAGCTCTGGAGCTGCCTCCAGCACATGACATCTATTGGACACTAACCAGTCCTGACGTTAGTTAGGAAAAGGCCCCTGAGTCCACTGGGTCCTGCGGGCAGAGAGGATATTGAACCAGGTTTGCGCTGCCTGTGCGCAGCAAGCCAATCACAGTGATGACGGGTTTTGCAAAAGAGAAAATATTTTATTCACGGGGCTGCTGAGCAAGGAGATAGGAGAACAAATCTCAAATCCGTCCCTCCGAGAACAAAGCTGGGGGATACTTCTGGGATAGAAAGCAGGTGGTCTGAGTGTGGGGACAGTGGCTGATGGAGCAAGGGTGAGGTAATCAGTTTCCCAGTGAGCATGAACGAGCTACATGCCTCTTCACAGGACACAGTGTAGAAAAGGGTGGTGTTAGCATGGTCTGAGGGAGGACCTCTGACATCAAAAGGTCACTCCTTGGGCACACATGCAGGCCACTTGAAGGGTCAGTGGTTTCAACCAACTTGAACTGGACAAGAGCTGCCCCCTAGTTCCTGAGAAACAAATTTCAGCACCAGTTACTATAGTGACCCACAGTCAAGTGTTATCCATAAGGAAGCTCGTGGGTGCAACCCCCTTAGAGCAGGTGTGGTCATTTGGTTGTATGACTTGCTAGTGGTAACTTCATGATTGATTAGAAGTAAGCACTTAAAAGCAAGGCAGGTTAAATTTGGCAGCTTAATCTGGTTAGCCCTTGGTTTCAGAGGCATCCACGCCCACAGTGGGTAGGCGCTTGCTGAGGCCGCCCGACAGCCAGCAGCAGAGCCAGCATGATGCTCCTCTGTCCTCCCAGCCCTCCACAGCCTCCCACAGTGACCTTGGAGACCCTGCAGTCACGGGGTGAACACAAGGTTCACACAGGTGGGCTGGGGTGCAGGGGGCAGCCACAGACCAGTGGCTTCCCTCCCATGAGGGGGCTCTTACTCATCCCCCACCTGCATGCTGGTCCTGCACCGAGCAGAGTGTTTGCTGCATGACTGAGTCTTGCTTTCTAGTGCAGGGGGAGGAAAGGCTTCTTCCTACCCTACTAGGTTCTATAGTGGGCCTGAGATTTAAATTCACATAAGACAGATTAACGGGGAGAAGCAGGCACATTTTATTTAATATTTGTCACAGGCTTATAAGGAAAATGAAGATCCGAAGAAGCAGTTAGAACCGAAGGCTTGCATGCATTTTAAACAAAGAAACTCGAAATGTGTGGGGACAGGACACGACAGGCTGAAGGCAGCACAGTGTGGGCAGAGACCAGGAATTCCAGGGGACTGAGGAAGGCAGGACTGCTGCACGGATCAGGTCAGCGACGCCCAGGCTGCGGTGATGGGATGCTCTGCTCCTCCTGGGACAGGAGGGCACCTTTCTCATGGGGAATTTTATGACTGCTCTTTAGGTAGGAAGAGGAGGTCAGGAATCCTTTCTGCATTTGTCCCTCAGTGCCATCAGCTCAAAATATCCTACCTGCCAGCCAACTGTGCCCTTTAGTAAAAATAAACTAAAAATAAAATCCTAAGTCCCCCCAGTGACTGAATGAACCTCCTCTTGGCCAAAGGGACCCCCCAAAAAACTTGAAACTGAGTCCCTGGTCATGAAAGGAAGAGAGGTCTGACACGCCTGGTTATACCCCCTCCCTTTTGGAGTTTAGACACAACTGAGGAGTATTACTATTGAAACAGAGATATTAGGACCAAAAAAGCAGACTCTTTGTGACAGTAAGATACTAAATTATTAACAGGACATAAGGCTACAAAGTTTAAATCACCTGCAAGCCTTCAATTTACTAAACCGATCCCTTGAGTAGGTATGTTGTGGCTTATCTCTGATTAGCACACTTCCTTATCTTAATCTAGAACATCCCAAGTATTTATTTATTTATTTAGAGACAGTCTTACTTTGTCACCCTGGGTAGAGTGCTGTGGCATCATAGCTCACAGCAACCTCAAACTCTTGGGTTCCGGTGACTCTCTTGCCTCAGTCTCCTGAGTAGCTGGGACTAGAGGCATGTCCTACTATCTGCCTAGTTTTTCTGTTTTTAGTAGAGATAGGGTCTTGCTCTTGATCAGGTTGGTCTCAAACTCCTGAGCTCAAGCAACCCACGTGCCTTGGCTTCTCAGAGTGCCAGGATTACAGGTGTGAGCCACCATGCCTGACTAATTCCAGGCCTTTAGACAAATCTTCATTTCCTTAACCAATTACATCAAAGAATCTCTGAACCCACCTTTAACCTGAAGGTCCTGCTTAAGATGCCCCACCTATTTGGAATAAGATGTCAAACCACTGTATACCTTCCATGCAATTCCTGTCTTCCTAAAATGCATAACTGTAATTCACAGCTCTCTGGTCACTGGGGATGAGGGTGTGGGCTGGTGCCACACCTTGCTGAGTGGGAGAAGATAGGGGCAGTGTCACCAGGAACCTCATCAGCTCCACAAGGGCTCAACAGGCCACTCTCCTCCTTCCCACCAGACACTGCTGTAGTCTGCAGCCCCCACCTCAGACACTGCAGCTTCTCTCTGCTCCTCCCAGGGGCCTTGAAGCCAGGAGGTGGGCCCGGCACTCTGTCCCATCTGGGGCCACAGGTCCCAGTGGGGGCGGGCTCAGGTCCCCCCACTCTGAGCCAGAAGTAGGCACTCAGGCACCCTAGGGAGCTCTGAAGAAGGGCTCTTACTCACCTGGGGGCTTAGGGCAGGGTCTTCAGAGATGTCAGCTCAGCCAGACCAAGCTGATCAACAGTAGTAGCCAGGCCTATGCAGGTGTGTGGCATCTTAGGGCAAGGAAGACAGGCACAGACAGTCTCATTTCTTGGGATCACCGGAGAGTCAATCCTGTACCATCCCCTCCCCTCCCTGTCAGACCTGGTTGTCCTGAAACCTTGACAAGCCTGTGGGAGAGCAGAGAAACACCTGAGCTTGTCCTCAGGCTTGGGATTTAATTGCCTGGCTCTGCTCCCATGCCTAGAGGCAGGTTCCTTCAAGTGGGAACCACAGCTACTCAGGTCACCCAGGGCACCCGTGAGCAAATGTCCCAAAGATAACACCTTTTTGGAGGCCATTGGGCAAGGGGATCAAATTGTACATCAACAGATATGTGTCCTAGGGAGCCATCCCCCCTGGACCCACGGATGTCCATCTCAACAGTGCCCGCTGAGCACTCCCAAACCCCCCTGTCTGACCAGAATGTTCTCAAGTAGGATCTGGCCCTCACAGCAGGGGACGCCCTCCACCTCCTGATGCTCTGAGAAGCTCAACAACTTCCCCACCCTCCAGGGTGGTTCTGAAGGCCAGGTGAGCACAGGCTGGGGAAGGATACTTTCAATTATAATTTACCACACAAACGAATGTGCTCTCTCTGCTCTGATGGGTCCCGGAGACACCCCACCTTAGGACCTCAGCCCTGACCTGAAGCTCCATCTCCACTCCTTTCCTTGCTTGCCTACAAATTGTGTCCTGTCTTGGGACTGCCTTCTCCAGGGAGACTGATCTTCGACTGCTAGAGGAAGGTGACGGGGAAGCACGATGGACACACAAACACCTGTTTCACCTGCAGGCCTTTGTGTCATACACAGTAGACCCTCCACAGCTGACCGCCTCCCTGCACTGCCCACCTCCTCCACCTGACCTTACTCTCAGACCCAATGTGCACCACAGTGCGTGTCAGCACAGCAGGCCTATTTCCTCATGGCCGCCACTTCCTTTTGCTGACCACTGCCTTATGTTGACCAGTTTGTGACAGTCCCCTGGGTGATCACCTTGCAGAGGTTCTGCTGTATTTCTGTTTCTCGTCTCTGAAATATGCAGTAGGCTCTTCTCTTTGGAAAAGCTGAAAGCTCTTTCTCAACAACCTGCTAATCCCGGGCCCTCCCTGAGGAGAGCTGATCAAAGAGCTGCCAGAGGTGGCATGAGAGAAGTGTGTGGGCATCTGTGGACTCAGGCAGGGCCCTCTCAGGGACAGCAGTGAGGAAGGGGGTCAATCAGGAGTGATGACAGCACTCCCAGGCACTTTAAGGGCCTTTTACCAAGCTCTGAAGGTTAACGCATCTTGAAATCATCTTTTAAACAACTTAGACTCTGGCCGGTGACCAGGAAAAGCAATTCTTCCTTCTCCACAGCCCCTAGAACCCTCCTGCCCCAGGCCAGTCCCCCTTAGCTCTCTTGACCTGCAGGGACCAAGCAGATCACATCGAGTGGTTGGGCTAGTACCAGTACAGGAGCTCTGGGACAGAGGTAGAAAGACAGCTCAGGCAAGGGAACAGCACACATAGAGGCCCAAGAGCAGGATGGGGCACGTTCACAAAGTGCCATATAGGGAGGGCCTGAAAAGGGAGGTGAACTCTGCCCTGAACCTCAGCAGGCAGCAGAGAAGGGATCAGACCTCTGCCCAGGACAATTCACTCAGGCTGCAAAGTCGGGGCTGCATCTCAGGGTTGCATCTCAGGGTCAGACTGCAGCCAGGGAGGCTGAAGTGAAGGATAGCTAAGGGACAGAGAGCACCAGGGGTCCTACAAGGCCACCTCTCAGGAGGACCACATCTCAGGGCCAGTGTGGGTCTCCACTTACACATGCATCCCCCTGTGTGTGAGCTCCTCTGTGTCTGGATTTCCCCTTTGTCTGGGGTCACTTGTCATATTGGACCAGAGCCCACCCTGCTGACCTCATCTTAACTGACTATACCTGCAAAGGCCATTTCCCAGTGAGCCCATTCTGAAGCACTGGGGTGAGACCTTCACATGAGTTTGGGGGACACAACCCCTAACACCCTCATTCATCCGTGTGTTCGTAAATCTCTATCATTATGAACTCGTGGGTTTCCTCCCACTGGATAGGTTACACCGGTTGCTGCTGTTAAAGAGGCTAACTAGAGGCCTTCGGTCTGAGATGGCCCCCAGGCTTGGGAGGCCCCCCTCTGTACAAACGGTAAAACGAAGCGTAGGCTTAACCAGTCAAAACCCGCCAAACTAACTTCTAACCAGGGACTTTCCACTTTAGCCAATCAGACACTTTTCTTTGTCTCATTTCCCTAAATACCTTGTAAAAGTTTGTCTTCATGCTGCTCGGCAGAGTCCACAGGTGCTCTGGCAGCTTGGCCAGATGAACTGCTCAGATGAATTCCTTGAACTTGGATGGCCCCGAGCGCATCATTTAGCCCTGTTGTCATTCACTCTCATGCTAAAATGGTTGTAGACTTGGCCAACAGCTACTTCCAGCCCCTCTGCGCTGATTTCTAACCCCCCACACCCACCTGTCCTTCTGTGACCACATCTCTACTTTGTGGAACAAAAACATGTTCTAGATGCTGAAACCAGCCATTTCTTCAAGAACGGGAAGGATGGTTGTAGAACTGGGGGACCTGGACACTGGTTGTGGTCCGTGGACTTCTTGTTACCGGGGTCTGTGCCGCTGGGCCCTCTGGGGCCAGATGAGGGACTGTGTGCGTGTGCAGCCGACGCCCCAGGGCTCATCCTGGTGGCCCCCTCTGTGTGGACTGCCCCACCTCCAGCCCTGCCTCCCCACGTTTACTTGTTTACACTCTCCTGGGAGACGCAGAAAGTCACGTTAAAACTCCAACCTACACCACTGGGGAAAATAATCCCACTAACTAGAGCTTGACAGAGTTTCTTTTTATTGCAGACAGAGGATACGTGGTCGGAGGCTGTGTTCAGAATCACCTGAGTGAGCTCTGTCATCCTCACAGGTGTGGCTATGTCATTTACTTGAAAATAAGTTAGATTTATTTTTTTCTGTTGTTTTCCATTTTGAGGCATCCCCTTCCTTCTTTTGTTGTTGTTGTTGGTAGTGGTGGTGGTATATAAAATAGTGGCCATATTCTTAAATACATAGCATTTGACAAAACTCAAAACTATACACAAACGTATACTCAGACAAGTGTCTCCCTGCCCCCCCCAGCCCCCCCCATTGTCTGTTCAGTTCCACACACCCCTCCTTGCAGGTGAGTACTCTCAGCTTCTGACGATCCCTCTGTACTCTCCCCTGCCCCCTCTTCCTCTCTTTCAAAAGCAAGCCCAGACATGCCTGCGTTTCCTTAGTCTCTCCCATTAGCAGTCAAATGCAGCCACGTGCCCACACTCTTTTCACCTTGCTCACCCTCCCTGCTGTGCATTCAGGGAGCTCTTCCCCTCCTCTGCTGAGCAGTGGGCGCATTGCTTGCACGTGCACCGTTTGTTCACCATCCCCCCACGTGTGAGTGTTCACATGGTTATTGCTGATTCGAACAACGCTGCAAGGAACAACCTTGTGCATAAGTGAGTTGCTGGAGGTGTGACCTCAGGGCAGATTCTCAGAAGTGGGAATGCAGGCCAAGGGGACACTGAAGTTCCATTAGATCTGAAGACTCCTCCTGAGGATGGTACCATTCTGTGTTCTCACCAGGTGCACGTTACCAGCTCCACAAGACCTACCAGTCCAATAGGTGTTAAGGGTATCTCCTGTGTCTTATTTTGCATATCACATAAATCCTTTAGATAGCATTAATTTGTATTTTGTCCTCTGCAGTAAGGTAGCTTGGCCTCACCTGGAGCCTCTTCACAGGACAAGGAATTTCACATATATTTTTATAGCAACAGAGACATTTCCTGTGTCCCGTGCAGGGCCTCATGGCAAGGCACTTGACAAATGTTCTCTTAGGAGCTTGTCCCATTTTCCAGACAAGGACACTGAGGCTCCGAGAGTTGAGAGCCCAGGGCAGAGCCAGGAGGGCCCAGGGCTGTCCACTCACAGGCTGTGCCTTGCAGAGATGCTCCCGCCAATGCATCTCCCCTTCCCGTGGGGCTGAGAGGCTCCCTGGTGGGGCGGGCTGCTGGGCACCCGGCTTTGCCTCACCACATTCCCCACATCACAGGTTGAGCAGAGATGCTGGAGGCAACAGCTGCCCATCAGGGGCCTCATCCCTCTGCTCCCCCAAAGCCCTGACAATGCTTTTCATTATGGAGTATTTCAAGTGTTCAAGAATTAACACAAAGGGTACCATGTACCCACCTCCCAGATTGAACAGACTCTGGCATTTTGCTGTGTGTTCCACAGCTCTCTCTTTGGAAAGAAATAAAGCACAAAGACAGCTCCAGCCTCCCCTCAGCCTCCCCTGCCCACCCACCCCGCTCTCCAGGCACCCTCTGCTCTGCTGGAGCTGGTCTCCCTCACTCTCAACAGTGCCTGCACAGCCTCAGGGCAGGTGCATATCTGTAGCCGTGCAGGGTGTGGCTGGCACTGCGGGTTGTGCCACTCGCACGCCCGCCTCCATGGAATCTGGCTCTGGGCTGCGGGCTTCCTCCACTGGGGAGGGCCTGAGGACCTGGCCCTGGGCTGCGGGCTTCCTCCACTGGGGAGGGCCTGAGGACCTGGCCCTGGGCTGCGGGCTTCCTCCACTGGGGAGGGCCTGAGGACCTGGCCCTGGGCTGTGGGCTTCCTCCACTGGGGAGGGCCTGAGGACCTGGCCCTGGGCTGTGCTTTTCCTTCACTCCAGAGGGTCTGAGGACCTGGCACGCTCACTTCCATGCTGCCCAGCATCTGTCACATGAACACACCACTGCTCCTCCAACCTTCCTCTTACTAGGACAGGCGGGCTATGCCCAGAGTTTTGTCTTCATTGACAGTGCAGCCCCAGGTGACCATTCCTGAGCATCTCTGCCTGGGACATCTTTATGGAGAGCCTGCAGGAGGCGCTGGCAGTGGGAGGGGAGTATCAGGGAACCCACGCACCTCCAACTTTACTGTTTTTGCCAAACTGCTGTCCGTGGGCTTTGGGCCAGTGCACAGCCCCCAGGAGTGCCACCCCTGTCCCCTGCCCTCCTCGGATGGGCCAGTTCTGGGACATCCTTACTGCCTTCACTCACACTCTTGTGTTCTGGTGAGGCTGCGCATGTCCCTGTGGGTCCCTCTGGATTCCTCTTCTGAGCATCTTCTGGTCTTCTCTGGATTCCAGCAGGAAATGCAGTCAAACTGGGCAACTGTGGCTGATTTACAGTGCTGTGGGAGGGCGTGGGGAGACCAGCAACTGCCCTAAAGCCCAAAGCTATAGGGGTGAGGCGGGGTGTGATGAGAGCAGGGTCTGAGAGGAGGGCATAGCTGCCCAAGGCCACTCAGCAGGGGCCTAGCCCACTTTGCCCCACCCAGATGGCCCGCAGGGGCTGCCTAATGGACAATTCACCCTGAAACAAGAGGCCCGGGGAGTCCACAAAAGGGTCTATTTTTGTAGATCAGCCCCCAGAACTCAGAGAAGAGAGGCAGCTAGCAGAGAGGGAGCTGGGGGGAGAGGGAGCTGGGGGGAGAGGCAGCTGGGGGGAGCTGGGAGGAGAGGCAGCTGGGGGGAGCTGGGGGGAGAGGGAGCTGGCCCAGCAGCTGTCCTTTGTCAGGCAGGATGGGCCAGGAGCCTACACCACTTACCGGCTGTGGCCACAGGCTAAGCCTTTCTGAGCTGCAGCGTTGTCAAAGATAAACACAGCCAGACATGAGCCAAAGCGGCCAAAGCAGATTTTATTCAGTAATTGCTGGTGGTAGGGGATACTGAGCTCCATCTGACCACACAGGGGTGACTGTGCATTTCACAGGGAGGGACTGGGCAGGCAGGGGACATGCAGAGAGACAGCTGTGTCTGCGGCTGGTAATTATTATCCACATCAGGACTCCACCCTCCCACAGATCACAGGAGCCAGAGGCCCTGTCCTTCCTGCCTACATGTCAGAGGACTGGCTTTTGGTCCTTGAGAGACCTGTCTGTCTCATCAGACCCCTCTGTATTCACAAGCACAAAACCTTTGTGTAAATATGCTGAGAAAGGACGGCCAGGCGTTGGCTAGAACAGACAGTAAAGTCCCCTGGCAGGATGGCGCTTCCTCAGGCAGGCATCTCAGGGGCTGGGGTCATCATAGAGACATACTCTTGAAGCTAGAGCCTAGCTGTGTCCTGGTGTGGCAGCCCTGGCAGAGTGTCATGTGCTGAGGGTTCTGTAGTTCTCAGGGCCCTCATCTCCAAATAAGGAAAACAGCAGCCCCCTGCCCAGCTGGAGTGTGGGAGGGTGCAGTGAGGTGAGCAGGGCTGAGGGTCCCAGCAGCGGCACTGTGCAATCTGGGTCTCTACCACCCAGAAAGAGGCAGGTGCTCTCCAAGGACCTGCAGACAGGCAGGAGCCTGGGTACCTGGAAGGGAGATTTCTCAGACACAGACCCTTCTGTGAGGGTCATTTCAGTACAAGAAGACCCCTGAGGCCATAAGATGGGAGTGAGGCCTGAGGATATGTGAGGAAATGCCCTTCCCATAGAACCTTCTAGAAAAGTGAGAGTGGAGGGGAAAGGAGCTTCCTCCTCATTTTCCTCTTCTGAGAGCCCTGGATTTAAGAAGACTTTAGTCCTGGTCTCACTGTTTCTTGGAGACCCCAGGCTCTCAGAGGACAAGCTTGACACCCTGGCTTTCCCTCCTTAAAGGGAATAGGACAGCAGAGGAAAACAGTTCCAGGGCAGCTGCGTCTGCAGGGGGCAGGGTGAGCACAGCAGGAGGGACACCTGGGTCATAGCTGAAGAGGTGGCAGCAGAGGCAGGGTCCTGCTGGGGCTCACCAAACACAGCAGCAGCAAAACAGAAACTAAAACACACAACAGGAGTGTGCTGGCAGAGAGCGAACACATCCCATAGCCCTTGAACTATTCTTGAGGCAAGTGTGGATGCTGATTGACCCCAGTCCTTTGTAAATTGCTAAGCTAACCAAACACCAGAAGAATGGAAACACAGATCTTCACATCCGAACTAGCAGCAGGGGAAAAAATGTTGAGGGAAATCAAGCCAAGAAATAAGAATGGAAAGAAAAGAACTAGAGAAAAGGGAGGAAGGGGAAACCTTTCACAGGAGAGTCCAAGTAAGTCCAACCAAAGTTGTCACCTGAATAATGCAGGTGTGAACTGAGTGAGTGTGAACTGGGTAGGTGTGAACTGCATGGACCTGGTCATAAGTGGATCTTCCTCCTCTGCTATGCTGGGACAAGGAGAATGACCCCTTCTCCCCTTCCTCCTCATCAGCCACTCAATGTGAAGGTGACAAGGATGAAGACCTTCATAATGAGCCATTTCCATTTAATGAAGATAAATAGGTTCTTTTCCTTATGATTTTCTTAATAATAGTTTTTCTCTCACTTATGCTGTTATAAGAATATAGTATATAATACATATAACACAAAAAATATGTGTTAACAGACATTTTCTGTTAGGAAGGCTCCTGGTCAACAGTAGGCTGTTGGGGCAGCACCCATAACTTAGCAGGTAGGGCGCCAGCTACATACACTGGGGCTGGTGGGTTCAAACCTGGCCCAGGCCAGCTAAAACAACAATGACAACTGCAACAACAAGAAAAAATAGCCGGGCATTGTGCCTGGTGCCTATAGTCCCTGCTACTTGGGTAGTTGAGGCAAGAGAATCACTTAAGCCCAAGAGTTAGAGGTTGCTGGGAGCTACGATGCCATGGCACTCCACCCAGGACAACAGCCTGAGACTCTGTCTCAAAAAAAATAAAGAAGTAGGCTGTTAATAAGCAAGTTCTGGGGGTGTTATATGTGGATTTTTTACTGCACTGGGGGTGGGCACCCTTACTCCCATGTGGTTCAAAAGTTAACAGTTTGTCAGTAATTAGAACATATAAACACAAACTCAATCTTCTAGTGTGAGACTGGATGGAAAATGGCTGTGTATTGTTTATAAGAGAGAGCATCTAAAACATAAAGATTAGGACAAGTGAAAGTAAGAGGCAGGGAAAAGCGGAGACTGGAAAACTTCCAGCCAAAAGCGAGCCAAGGCAGTGACATTTACATCAGACAAAAGAACCTTACAGCACTGGAGCTACTGGAAATGAAAAGGACCATATACGCACAGCAAGGTTTATTCACCAAGAAGCCGTGACAATTCTCAACTTGCGTGACAGTCACACAATGCATGAAACGAAGCTGACAAGACTGTAAGGAAAAGAGACTAATCCTCCAGCGTGGTGGAAGATGTGATCACACCTCTCTTGTAATCCACAGATTAAGAACATCAGAAAGTCAGTAGGGACACGGAAGGTTCCAATAACACAATTAACTAGCACAATCTAACCGACACTTAAAACCAGCACCCTGAAACCTCAGAGAACAAATCTTCCAGCACGCTAAGCAATGCTTTTTCAAAACACTGATGACATACTGGACTGGAAACAAGTCTCAAGAATGATGAAAGATTCCATAACACCTGGACCACGTTCTCTCAGCACAAAACAACGAAGCTAGCAATCAATGACAGAAGGAAAACTGGAAATCCAGTGGGGAAGCCAAGAAAAGCCATTCTAAATAACTCGTGGCTCAAGAAAGCACCAAAGTAGAAATTAGGAGAATTTTATAACTAAAAAAAGAAATGCAGCTGAAATAATATGCACATGGGAATTTGCAGTGCTAAACAATTATTTCAGAAAAAGAGAAAAGCATGTAAGTGTGAAATGAGCATTTAACTAAAAATTTAGCAAGAGGGTGTGAAATAAAAATAAAACCCTAAGTCCCACAACCAATTAAACAGACTCCCTTGTGGCCAAGGGGACCTCAGAGAACCCTTAGAAATGGAGTTTCATCCCCACGATGGGACACATCTGCTCACACCCCCTTCCTCCCAGAACATTTTATACATGTGTTCTAACAAACATTAAACAAACAATAATTGGAATCTTGGAAAATTTCTCCCAAAGAACAGAAAGAGCAGGAACACTCCGCACTTATTTGAAGACACAAATGTAACCCTGACACTCAACCTGACATGGGTAGGTCAAGAAAGAAAAAGCCAGGGCCTCTCTTACCCTGGAACATATTTGAAAGGCCTAAAAAGGATCTCAGCAAACTAAACCCAGCAATGTATTAAAACAAACAAACAAACAAACAAACAAAAGCCTCACATCCAAGTTGACTCTGGGAATACAAGGCTGGTTTAACATTAGAAAATAAACTGATTGACATTGACATTAATAATTTAGAGCAGAAAACTAAATTATCACCTGTTGGGTGTTTAATAAATATCTTGAAGTGTTTGATAAACTCCAACATCCAGACTTCCACTTAGAGCTAGATATTTTGCTTGCGGAAAAATAATCATTTTGTTCTTCAGGAAGAACAAAAAAATAACTAGTTAAACTCCAGAAAAGTAACTGTTTAAAGGCACGAGAGAGATGCCAAAGCCAGTACCCAAGGGGTTGAGATGCTAGCAAAGGGGGTTCCAGAACGGTGTGCCTGGCTGTTTGGGGGCCTTGCTCCCCGAGGCAACGGGCCGGTGTGGAGCCACACAGAGACAGAGAAGGAGAAGCTGGGAAAGCACCAGCTACTAAGAAGATAAGTATTTATACAAGACTTTCTGAAGTCTCAGCAATTCAGGAAAAGTTAACTTGCAGTTTGGACCCCCACTAAGGTGGAGAATCTCTGGGAGAATCCTGGGGGAGAAAATTAGGAGTAAGGGAGGACATGGGAAGAAATCAGGTCTTCGGATGCTGAAACCCAGCCTCAAAGAAACAAAATCTCTCATTACATAGAGGTGATCTGTTCTTATTTTTAATGCCCAAAAGAAGCATTTTTAAAAACCTTCTCTTCAAGAATATTGCTGCAGCAGTGGCGCCCATAGCTCAGCAGGTAGGGCACCGGCAACAACACCAAGGCTGGTGGGTTTGAGCCCAGCCTGGGCCAGCTAAACAGCAATGATCACTGCAACAAAAAAATAGCTGGGCATTGTGGTGGGTACCTTTAGTCCCAGCTACTTGGGAGGCTGAGGCAAGAGTCTGAGGTTGCTGTGAGCTGTGACGCCACAGAACCCTACCCAGGGCGACATAGTGAGTCTCTGTCTCAAAAAAAAAGAAGAAGAAGAAGAAGACTATCTCATCATCCAGAGCCTGAACAGGTTTTCATACAAAATGTCTGATTCTGAAACAAATATTTCCAGTCAACACAAGAAACAGATTGAGAAAACAAACAAAAAGAATAGGCCCTCTTTCTCTCTCTTTCCTTCCTTTCCTTCTTTCTTTTTCTTTCTTCCTTACTTTCTCTCTTTCTCTCTTTCTTTCTCCAGATATTAAATTTATCAAACGTGAATTTAAATAGCTCTGACAAATATAATCAAGAACTGAGCCATCTGAGAACAGGAATGTAGGCCTGTGAATACACAAGAGGAACTTCCCGTACCGAAAACTGAAATAATTAAAAGTAAGAATGAGTTTAAAAGCAGAATAGACACAGCTAAAGAAAGAACTGGTGATTCAGAATACAGGACAGTAGAAAGTATCCACAGTGAGGGAAGAATAAAATAAATAAAGATCTTGATGGAAACGCCTTTCAAAACGAAAATGATAAGATTAGGAACAAGGTACTGTTATTCAACATAATACTGGGAGCTCTAGCTGACAATGAGCAAGAAAAAGGAATAAAAGATAAACAGATTGGAAAGGAAAAAATAAAGCTGCCCCTACTGCAGATGACATGACTGTCTATGTAGAAAATCACAAAGAATCTACTAAAATCTGGTAGAACTAAGTGAATTCGGCAAGTTCACAGGATACAAAATCACCACACAAAACCTAATCCCATTTCTATAATTTAATAATGAATATTTAAAAACCTAAATTAGGCTTGGCACCTGTAGCTCAAGCAGTTAGGGCGCCAGGCACATACATCGGAGCTGGCAGTTTTGATTCCACACTGGGCCTGCCAAACAACAACGATAACTACAACAAAAAAATAGCTGGGCATTGTGGCACCTGTAGTCCCAGCTACTCGGGAGGCTGAGGCAAGAGAATCACTTAAACCCAAGACTTGGAAGTTGCTGTGAGCTGTGACGACACTGCACTCTACCCAGGGCAACAGCTTGAGACTCTGTCTCAAAAAAAAAAAAAAAAAAAAAGAAAAGAAAAGAAAGAAAACCTAAATTAAAACCACAATTCTATACACAAACAAGATGGAATGCTTAGATAGAAATCTAACAAAATACGTAGAACTTGTATGTAGACAACCATAACATGCTGAAGAAGGAAATAAAAGAAGACGTACATGAGTGGAGAGATGTTCACTGCGTCTTCACAGACTGGCAGACTCAACCCCCTGAAGACATCAGTTCCTAGGTTTAACTCTATTCCTATTGAAATACCCGCAGGGTTTTTGTTGGTGTAATTAAGCTCATTCTAGAATATATAGAGAAGAACAGAAGACATAGAAAAATACAAGATAGAGTTGGAATTGGACTCTACCACAAGTTAGAAGAACTTTGAAAAAGAAGAAGAAAGTGGGAGGAATCCCTCTTCCCGACATTACAACTTACCGTATAGATGTAGTAGGTGCGACCATGGCAGAGGTTGGACACGTAGACGGATGGAACAGAGTAGAGAATGCAGAGACACAGCACGCCAGCAGCCCAACTGATTTTTGACAAAGATGCAAGACAGTTGAATGGAGGAAGGATACGTTTAAGACAAATAGTGCTAGAGTAGTGGGGCACCTTTAGGAAAAAAAAGGAAGAGCCTCAATTTGACGTAAGGTTCACATTTTTGAGTTAACTCAAAATGGATCACAGGCTTAAATATAAAATATGAACTTGTAAATTTTTAGAAAAAAAAACAGGAGAAAATCTTTAGGACCTATGACAGAGTATTTCTAGCTAACGCCAAGAGCAATACATAGAAAAGAGAAACTTGATAAACTAGACCCTATCAAACTTAAAAACACTGGCTCGATGAGCAGTGTTCCATCCCACGGACGTTCCTGATGTTTAGGAATGGCATTCCTGCCATTTAGCTGGCAAAGTGCACGGGCCTGAATTAAATGCATAAATAAACACATGTTCTTTTAAAAAGACAGGACTAATCAACATCTTAACCTTCCAATCTCACTGAGAAAAAAGAAATGCTAATCAAATTTTTCAGTAGTCACACATAATTTTAAAATAAAGCAGGAGGGTGATTGGAGGGGTCACTTGTATGTTTTATTCTACAAGGGTACAAGTGAATCTTTCTAAAGCAGAGTATGAATGAATGTCTTAGCTCAAAAACTAAGAAAATGACATGAAGGCTGCGTTAACCAGTTTGATGAGAGTATTTCAAAATGTATATGAAAACACCACACTGTACCCCATGATTGCATTAATGTACACAGCTATGATTTAATAAAAAAAACTTTTAAAAAAATTTAAAATAAAGCTGCAAAAAAAAAGCTAAACACACAAGGGAACTTTCTCAATTCAATGAAGATTCTTTTGAAAAGTCCAATAGGAAAAAATCATAGTTAATGATGAGGCTTTAAACTCTTTCTCTTGAACTAAGAACTGGACAAAGGGATTCCCCTTTCTGCCACCTCTGTTCAGTGTTGACAGGAGTCCCCAGAGGGCACGGTGAGGCAAGAGAAAGAAATTAACAAGAGAGGGTTAAAAATACTGCAGAAAGAGAAGGGAAAGTTGCCATTATTTGCAGAGATACCCCATATGGTTGGGTCTCATCAGAAACCCCCCCCCAAAATATACAGATGAATGGTTAACGGAGGAATGCAGCACAGTAGTTGATATAAAATTAACATACAAAAATAATTGCTTTTCTTTACACTGAGCAAATAAAATTAAATTAAGACAGAGGATGAAAATTCTCTTTCAAGGTGCATGTGGAGCAGAAAAAAATTTTTAATTAAAAAATAAGAATGGTATAATTTACAACAGCCTCAGAAATGCATAATACCCAGGGAAAATGCAGCAAAATTTGTGTAAAACCTTTATGAAGAAGATAATAAAAGACAAATATTATCTGAAAAGGTAGATATATATTGGTGTTAGTGGATCATAATACCCCAAACCATCCTTAGGCCACATGCTAATGCTAATTTTCCTCCAAATGACCTGATTGTATTCAAATTCTAATTAGAATATTACATGGTTTTTGCATGTGTGTGGAATTTGGCAACCAGCATATTTCTAAAATGCACATGCAGTGGTGAAGGTCAGGGATAGCAGAGTTTGTCCTCAAGAAAACAGCACAAGCACATGAAGTTATTGTCATGCTGTGAGACATTGCCACTTCTCATCAGCAGTGTCCTAGAGGTCCTACCAGCACATAAGGCAAGAGAAAGAAATAAAAGGTATAAAGATGTCAAAGGAGGAAATATGATGGTCATTACCCTCAGATGATATGATGTGTGTGTAGAAAATAAAAGAAAAAACTCTACAAACTATTTGAGAGTTTGTCATAATCCTGTTAATATAAAATTCAAAAACATGCATACCCAAACAATGTATTTTTAGGAAAAGAAGGCTCTTTTCTGAAGCTGAGTGCTGAGCACACAGGGATTGCTCGGGTCACATTTTTCCAACCCTTTGTGTTTTTTATAAGTATGTGTCCTCACCCATCCCTTTTTCAAAATGGTGATACCCCATCATAGCCACTGTGGGATGTAGTGGAGAGGAGCAAGCAAGCTCTGAGAAGGATGTGCTTAAGGTCCTGTTGGGGAGCCTTGATGTCCCCAAAAATATACAAGGAAAGCATCTCAAGGGAGGTAGCAGGTGGGCAACAGGCCCCAGCTACAGGCAAGGCCAGCACTGTCCGTGGATCAAGAACAGATATCAGACCTCCTGGGTTCTATGCCGGCCACCGTGAGCTTCATTACCTGGTGTCTGAGTGTGTCTGAGCCCCTGGGGACCCATCTGCACATGGGAGCAGAGTCACTGGGAAGAGGTGTGGGGTGAGGTCATGTGTGTAAATGACTGGCACAGTGCCCAAAGCCCAGGCAGCACTCAGACCTCCATGGTCATCCTATGGCCAGCGGAAGGCATTGCTGGTACTTGGCCAAGTCCCTCCCCCTGCTTGTGCCCCAGTTTCCCAACTTACACAACAGGCTGCAGAATCTGCTTACCTCTGAAGACCCACCTTCGTGTTTGTAGGGTCAAAGCCCAGGCACACCCCTCAGGGCATTTCCTCCCTGTCCTCATCTGTCCTCATGAAGAAGAGGCTGGGTGAATACCCCACCCCTGATGAGCATCACCCCTGCCCAGCCAGGGCCCCATGAAGGACACTAAGGGTCATGGAGCAGAAGCGGAGATCTCCTGGGTCTCAGGGGACTGCAGAGGGCAGGGGCAGAAGGGCAATGTGAGGACCCCATTGACTGAAATGTCTCCAGGAAGCAGGAGGCTCTCAGGTGGGCCAGAGGGAACAAACAGAAGATGGTGCAAAGTCAGCTGTGGAGTGCTGCTCCTCCACCACATCCCATCCTGCCTTGCCTGCCCACCTAGAGCCATCATTTCCAGCTCATTCCCAGGTGAGGAGGAAACCCAAGGCTCACACAGGTGACACAAGCATCTGAGCATCCAACAGCCAGGTGGGGAGAGGCAGGTCCTGGGGGCCCAGAGGCCCTGGTGGATTCCAGTATTACCTTCAGCTCTTCTCTGTGGTGGCTCAACTGGGGGCTCTGCCACCCAGGGCTCAGCCTTCTCCAGTCAAATGCTGGTACCCACCTGCCTGCCTTTCCCACCTGCCCCAGATCCTTGGGCCCACTAGAGGAATACCTGGTCCGTGTATGTAACTCTAAGGGTTGGGGATGCAGAAATCCCCCCTACCCACTGAAGCCCCATGAGGGGACATCTTTCACCAAAGCCCTGAGGCTTGTCTCCCTCAGAACCACACCATGTGATACTCAACCCTGACCCCCACCCGCCACCCCATCTTCCCTCAAACTCAGAGGAATCCCTGTTCTCCACAATTCTTGGGCAAGAAGGCAGGTGCCTGGGCTCTCCCTGGAGAGGGTCTCTGCAGTGCGATGACAGCAGAGATGAGGGGACTACTATGGCATCTTCTCCCTGGGCAGGCTTACAAGTGTCTACTCTGTGTCTTCCATCAAGAAGACTATGGAGGGGAGGGTACAGAGAGGACAAGGACAGGCCCAGAAGCAGGGAAGATGCTGGCCCAACTACTGGACAAGGACAGGCCCAGAAGCAGGGAAGATGCTGGCCCAACTACTGGACAAGGACAGGCCCAGAAGCAGGGAAGATGCTGGCCCAACTACTGGACAAGAACAGGCCCAGAAGCAGGGAAGATGCTGGCCCAACTACTGCTTTCAATCCAGCTGAGGACACCACCACGAGGTAGCCTTCACCTGAGTGAGTAGCACCCTCCAGGTGACATGCCCAGAGCTGCCTGAGAAAGATATCAATCCTCAGAAAGATAGAGAAGCTGCTTCAACTCATAGATAAGGAACCAAGGGTTCGTGAGACAGACAAGGGTATTTGGGAGCTTGCAAGCAAGAGAGGGAGGCACTGACCTCCAAGCCCAGCTCTATCCAGCCCCCAGGCCACCATCCCAACCACATACCAGATGAGATGCAGGAATCTGACAGGACTCTTAATGGTGGGTCCTTGTCTGCTGGGTTCTCTCAAGGTGGATTCCTGGGAAAAGCTTCAACTGTTCCCATGTTCTTGGTCCAATTATTTGAAGAGTAAAATCAACTTCAAAGACCTTATTTTGCTTCCCAATAAGGTTCCTATGCCTATGTGGAGGCTGCATAAACCTTGGAGAGCAGCAAGGCCCTGAGACCCCCCAAACCTGCCTGTTCCCCTAACATGATGCCTACAGGATCCTGTGATGAGAAATAAGAGTCATTAAGTGTTACACTGAGACTGCAAAGATCAGAGTCCTTGCTCCTGAGTGATCAACAAAAAGGCAATAAAATGCAAGTGGTTTCCTAGGAGCAGACAATTTAAGAGCACAGAGCACCCTGAATCCTGGGAGGCCTGATTCAGGAAATCAGTTACCACCATATGATCAGCATCACCCAAGCAGCATCCCTGGCCCTGCTGCCTGGGCCTAAAGATGTGCTCAGCATGTGCGTGTGGGTGTCACCACACAGTGACTGTCACTCGGCTTAGAGAGAACAGGCCTGCATGCTTAGAAACTTGAGACCCATCTCAGCCACATCAGTGAGAACCACCCTCAGAGCTTCTTAACCACTCAAGCTTGGAGGTCCCACCAACTGTCTGACTCTCACTCCCAGAGGGAAGATTTTAACAACGGTCTCAGGATTATTCTGAGCATCAGAAAAGATTGGGAAAAACTGATGGAAACCAATCCTCCCCAACATGAGGTCTGAACCCTAAACACCCAGCCCAAACTAAGTGGAGGTTATTTGTGGGGCTTTATAAACACAGATATAATCAGAGACCTAAATAAGTGGAGAGATATACCATGTTCATGGATTGGGATGCTCAGCATAGTGGAGAGATATACCATGTTCATGGATTGGGATGCTCAGCATAGTGAAGTTGCCAATTCTTCACCAATAAATCTATAGACTTAATAGAATCCCTGTCTAAATAGGTTTTTTATAGATATAGACAAGCTTATGCTAAAACATACATAAAAAGTCAAATGACCTAGAAAAAAAGCTAAATTTAACTGAAACTAAAAGCTTCTACAAGCTTAAACAATTTTGAAAAAGAAATATAAAGTGGGAGAAATCACTTTTTCAGATACTAAGACTTACTGTATAGGTACAGTAACCAGGACAGCCTGGTATTGGCCAAGGGATGGATATGTAAATCAATAGAACAGAATATAAAAAAACAGAAATACACCCAACTTGTTTCTGACAATGGTAGAAAAGCATTTCAATAAAGGAAGGATAGTATTTACAACAAATGATTCTGGAGCAATTGAACACTTATGGACAAAAAAGTGAAACTCAACCCAAACTTTACACCTTATACAAAACTTATCACAAAATACATTATAAACTTAAATGTAAAATATAAATTAAAAGACTTTTACAAAAAAATCATAGCACCTAGGACAGAGTGTTTAGACTTGACAAAGCATGATCTGTGAAAGGAAAAGTTGGGTCTTATCAGAATTAAAAACTTCCCTTCTGCAAAAAGCTTTGTTAAGAGAATAGACAGATAAACTACAGTCTGGAAGAAAATATTTTCTAATTGCATGTCCTACAAACAAGTATCTATAATATAGAAAGAACTCCCAAAACTCATTAGAAAGCAATTTAATTATAAAATGGGCAAGAAATATGAATAGACATTTCACAAACAAGGACACACAGGTACATAACTGGAATATGAGAAGATGTTCAACCTTGTTAGCTAACAGGGACGTGCAAGTTGAAACAACAATGAGCTGTCATCACAACAGACTATCCTAATCAGGATGGCTAAAATAAAATAATGACACTACTAAGTGCTGACAAGGATGCAGGGCATCAGATCACTCAGACATTGCTGGAGAGGACGGCCCAGCCTCTGCGGAAGTCAGGTTGGCAGCTTTTCTTTAAACACGACACACAAGGACCAAACTCTCTGGCAATTGCACTCTTGGGAGTTTATCTCAGAGAAAGGAAAACACGTTTACTCAAAATGCTGAACACAAATGTTCATGGCAGCTTTATTCATTATAGCTCTAAACGGAAAACAGCCCAGATGCCCTTCGACAGATGAGCAGCTAAACAACCTCTGGTGTATCCTCACCAGGCTGCTGGAATGCTGCGAACTGTCCTACACAGCCACAGAGATGAATCCAAGGGGACTCCGTGAGTGGAAAAGGCCGATTCCAGAAGGCTGCACACCATACAGTTCCACGTGATCCATAACATCCTAGAAACACAAAATGATGGCGATAAAACACTAAGCAGGGTTGGGGGAAGCAAGAGGGAGGCGGGGAGTGGGGAAAGCCCACGGTTTTTCAAGATGTGCCCTCTGGAGGAAAGCAGGTGGGGGGCATAAGAGATCTCTCTCTATCACTTTTACAACTGCATGTGGGTCTACGGTTATCTCAAAATAAAATGTCCACTGTGAAAGAAAATACTGACACCTGTGCTGTGCCCCAGGTCAATTGCCTCTGAGTCTCTTGAGCAGAGCCCAAGTTTCCCAGGAGATTCTGACCTGCAGCCAAGACTGAGACCCGGGAGCCGTGTGGAGAGGGGTTTTTCTCCACCAGTGACTTCTGAGTGTCCAGGCCCAGGGTGGGCAGCACCTGGGAGGCAAGTCCTGTCTCACAGCAGGGCCAGCCTGTGAGTTTCTTCTGACGGTGTTGGGGCATTTGGCCGCAGAGAAATGTCGAGAATGACCTTATATCCAGCAATAGGGGATATGACATTTCAATGGAATGGTACACAGACATGGGAACTAAGGTTTGTGACGTGTACATAACCGGAGGAAATGCTCCTGTTAGGGTTAAGCGGAAACTGCAGAACACAGAACTATGCAGAGAAATAACCCCTAGACAGAGGGCAGCCGGCTGTGCTGGCAGCTCTGCGTTGGTCAGAAGGTTTGGGTAAGAGTTGTGGGAACTACGTCAAAGGTCAACTGACAGCACCTCTGATCACTGTGTCTCCCCCTTCCACTTTTCATTACATCCTCGATGTGAAGGAATTTAAGCACGATGACGGGGAGGAAAGTAAACCATGCTTTACAGCCTACAGGAACCTTCCTCAGCTTGGGACAAAGTCCGCCCTTTGTTCTTGGTCCCGTCCTCTGGGATCCCAGGGACATGACTGTGCTCATCCCAAGCCCCTGTCTCTTTGTCCGTCACCCATTCCTGAGTCTCATTCCATGAGTATGTAAGGAGCTTAAACCTGACGTCAGATGGGCCCTCCTGGCAAAGTCCTGAGTGTGCAGACTGCCGGCTCTAAGTTCCCTGCTGCTCGGTGGGTCCCCGTGAGGTCTCAGTGACATGAGGTGTATGCACATCCTTTGAGACACACTCAGGTGGTGGCACAGGGGGAGCAGGGTGCCAGCGCTCATCCGCCTCATCCCCCATCTCTAGGAGGTTGGGGGGCCGGGGCTCCCCAGCCACACTGGTCCTATCCCTGCCCCGGCCCCTGAGCCAGGTGAGTGTCCAGCTCTGTGGGAAGGAACCAGCTTCTCCTGAGGGGTTCATGCAGCAGACCAGGAACGGGCTATGACACCAAAATAAAAGGAGGCATCAAAACAGGGGTAACAGTGGGTGTCCCAGTACCAAGGCAGCAGCCTCCCAGCACGGACCAAGGGCCCATCCCAGCCAGGGAACCATATCTTGTGCCTGGTGCCTCTGTTTTCTGATCAACTAGACTGTCCTGTTACTACCCGGGGTCCTCCACTATCCCCATCTCAGAGGAAGGAGGGTTGAGGGGCCTCCCTAGCCCGCGTGGGGCATACACAGCAGGGTGGCCATGGCTCCTGATCAGCTGTGCACACCTGAAGCTGGAACCCCAGGTTTCCTAAGGTCGGGGGAAGGATATGCCATGTGGGTGGATTCATGGATTCGGGTTAATTTATTAATCAGCAGAAAGCCATGCGGAGGGTGGTTTGTGGGAGCCACATGTGCAGTGTGGGGTCTGCCAGTCAAGCTGCCAATATAAATTTGCTCAGCTGTGACAGACACAGGCTTGTTCTGGCAGAGAGGAAAAAATAAACGCAGGGCCCGTCATTTTCTTGCCGGAGGAGCTAAACGCTCTCTGGGGCCTGCCTGAGGCAGCAGCCGGAGGCAGATGGGCGGCTGTGGGGTCTGGCCCGAGTGGGAGTCTGGCTCCCTGCCTCTCCAGCCACTTCCCCATGGCCACCCTTTGTCATCTCAGGATGAGAAAGAACTCTGCCTATCATGGGGCGCCAGGGTTGGGCTCCTGGAGTGTGGGCTGCCCTGTGCATGAACCATCCACTCCTGGAGCTGTGGGGACAGTCAGAGCCTCATGCACAGCTGGCAGGAACATGAACAGGCACGGCCACTTCGGAAAACAGCCCAACAGCCCCTCAAAATGTCAGTCATGGAGTTACCACACAGCCCACTAGCCCCACTCCTGGGCAGGGACCCACAGAGTTGAGAATAACATCCATACAGAAACTCGCTGCCCATGTCTTCAGCAGCGCTGTCCCCAGCACCAGAAGTTGGGCCTGACCCTCACACCCATTACCAGCCAGCTGGGCGAGCCTGTCCCCACCAGGGAGTGTTGTTCAGCCGTGACGCAGGAGGGAAGCTCTGACTGTGCCACGTGGGTGACCCTGCAGTGCAGACTTTGTGCTGGGTCCCAGGAGCCCACATGGCATATCCTTCCCCCTGTCTTAGGAAACCTGGGCTTCCCACCTCAGGTGTGCACAGTTGGAGGAATCGAGGAATAGTCAGCCTCAACATCACAACACAGATAGAGCCTGCGGCAACAGCAGCAGCGATAGCAAAGGTAGCCGGCTGAGGCCTGGCCTCCATCCCCACCGAGAAGGACTCCCAGCCCCTGACTCAGAGCACCAGCCCTATGGGCTCCCAGCCACGTGGGACCTGCAGGCTGCTGGTGCTCTGTGCCCTTCCCGGGTCCACTCCCCTGAGAGGCCTCTCTTAAGCACCCTCTCTGGCTGCCTCTCCCATGCTTTCACCCATGGATTGCAGGTGTCAGTCAGCTCTTCAAGGGGAATTCTGCTCAGCCTTGCCCCACCCAGACACCCAGCTACAACAAGCCCCTCAGGGGTGCCCAAATCCGGAGACAGGACAGCCACAGGCAACCAGGCCAAGAGGGGACAAGGCACAGAGCAGGGAGACTTTCCAGCAGAAGCCTAAGGCTTCAAATTCAGGACCTGGAAAGTGCACAGGCCTTAGGTGGGCAGAGAGGAGGCAGGGAGGAGAGGGGAGGGACATGTATTCTAGGCTGTGGGACAGTGACAGTGTGCACCCTGAGCCCAAGAAAGCAAGCAGATCCATGGTGCTTGAGCAGGACAGGAGGGCACAGAGTGGTAGGGCTGGGGAAGGCGTGCCCAGACCACCAGGGCCCAGGACGTGTCCAGGGACTGGGTCTCTGTCCTTGAGGCAAAGACAGCCCCAGTGCCACGTGCACCTATGATGGGAGTGTTACAGTGTCTTCCACTGCGGGACTGACACATACTGACTCCTTCTCACTCCATCTGGGATCCAGGCAGGACACAGAGTGGGTGCAATTGAGGACCAGCCCCTGGACAGCGGCTGTGATGCCCACGTCCATTATACTATTTGCTTCTGTCCCCTGCCTGGGGCAGGACATCAGGTGGGTCTGCTGCTCCCACTGGAGGAAGAGAGCCAGCCCCTCCACCTCACCTGCCCAGCCCTCCCGCCCTGGGTGCTGGACGCTATCAGCAAACTCAGCTCAGAGGTAGCAGCTTGGGCCCCAGGGATGTCACAGCAGTTTCCAGCACATCCCAGTCAGATGAGCCTTATTTATGTTTGTTTTCCTCTTTCCAGTTGTTTCTGTCAGCACGGGTGATATAGGGACGCATGCTGATGGGTTTTTCAATCTGCTGCCCATAAAAAGATTGTATTTTGACTAGGTTAACACTTTGTTGTAGAGTGTGTGATCCTGGTGTGAGAATCACTGGACAAGTGTCTGGGGCCCTGAAGGACTGAGGCTCACGCCATGGGACCCCAGGACAGCTCTGCCCTCCCAGGCCTCATGGTGACACCCACTGAGAAGACTCCCTGGCCCTGCAGCAGGGAGCAGTGCCCCAGCCCTGGTCCCCAGAGCTGACCTTGCCAGAGGCTTTGGCTCTCTGGCCTTGGAATGAGAAAAGATGGACTGGAGGTAGCCAGTGTAGAAAAGAAGGGTGAAAAGAGACCAGGCATGGTGGCTAGGTCTCCTCTGCTCCTCGGAGTTGGGTGATTGTCACCAGCCTTCGGGACACTCCATCTCTCCACACACCAAGTACACATAGCAGCTCTGCTATAGGGACAGAGTCCCAAAGCACACCAGAGAGCTGAACCCTCTCTAGGCCTGGCTGGAACATGAATGGCCCAAAGAGAGGCAGTGTATGTGTACACGCACACACGGAGACACACATGCACACACAGAAATAGATGTGCAACACATGTACACGCAGAGATGCATGTACACACATGAACACACAGAGAAATGTGCACACACAGAGATACATGTACACAGATGCACACATAGAGAAATGTGCACACACAAGCACAGATAGAGAAATGTGCACACACAGAGATACATGTACACAGATGCACACATAGAGAAATGTGCACACACAAGAACACATAGAGAAATGTGCACACACAGAGATACATGTACACACATGCACACACAGAGATACATGTACACACATGCACACACAGAGAAATGTGCACACACATGCACACACAGAAAAATGCGTGCAGAGAGAAACATGTGCACACATGCACACAGAGATACATGTACACACGCAGACACATGCATGCACAGAGATACATGTACACACACATGCACACACCTCACACATGCACACATATTCACACAGAGAGACATATGCATACACTACACATATGCACACACAGAGATATACACATATACGCCATACACATGCACACACAGACATGCACATCCACAGACACCCAGATGCACACACACCACACAATGCACACACATGCATACACAGAAACACACATGTGCATGACACACACAGAGATACATGGATCTACATGCATGCACCCCAGGTGGCTCACCTTGGGGGGTCCCAGCGCAGCAGGCCATGGACCCTAGACACAAGGTCCAGCTGGGGAACTAAGGCTTTGTGGCCACACCTAGGACATGTTCAGACTCAGAGGGCTGAGCAGTGACTGTTTCTACAAGGCAGACTCTGAGGGCCACGACAGGGAAGAGCTAATGGGGCACAGTTGACAGGCACAGCCCTGAGAGGAGAGAGCAGGGAGCAGTCGGGGGCTCAACACAGGGGATAGGCTCACTCAGAAGCTGCTGGGGTGTGGCAGAAACTGCAAGGGACAGACAGCAGCAAAGCCTCAAACCTGCAGCCTCGGGGTGACCTGGGCGCAGGGGCAGCTCACTGACACTGAGGCTCAGTTCCTCCTCAGGAAGCAAGAAAAGCTCTGGTGTGACCAAAAACATGTAAAAGATTTTGCTGACTCCTTGCTGGTCCGGGCTAAGTACTCATTCCACCCTCTTCTGTTTTTTAATCTTCACTACAACCCAAAAGGACAAGTAGGTGTTATTACTGCCCTTATTGTGCCGGTGGAAAAACTGGCACAGAAAGGCCAGGGAAGCCTCCCGAGACACACAGACATTCAGCATTGTGCCCAGGCACACCAGGCCATGGGATTTGGAGTCTGTGGAAGTTCATGGAAGGACTTTGCAAACACTATGCTGCCATCAAGAGGTGACAGCTCCTGTCCAGAGCCTCTGTCTTGCTCAGCCGCCTTCTCTCCTGTCCAGAGCCTCTGTCTTCCTTAGCCGCCTTCTTGAGCCCCGGGAAGTCCCCTGAGGCTCAGCTAACTCCAAACCTCCCTGCAGGCATCACTTCCCGCCTAACTGCCTGGAGAAGCCCAAATCACTGGCTGTTTGTTTCAGCTAATGAAAGCGCCCAGAGCGAGGCATGACTGAGGCTGCAGGTGGATCAGCCTCAGGGACGTCTCCCCAGGCCAGTCTGCACCAGCAGCATCAGGGCCCACACCCCTCCTCTTCTGCCTCCCCTCCAGCCCTCCCCACCAGCTGCTCGGCCAGCCAGGCATAGTACTGGTGAATAATTTATCATTCATTCCTGAGTAGGGGGAGGAAATATAAATATCCAGTTATATGAGCGCGGCAAGCACACGCCTGTGTCTCTGTGTGTGCGTGTGCGCACGCACACGTGCCCACGTTAAGCTACATGAACTGCTCCTCTAATCTAATCCAGAATAAATTATCCATAATGGAGGTGGCAGGTTTGCTTGCAGACAACACTTTAAATCCTACCGTCTCCTCTAATAACACTCCCTTGGTGTGCAGGCTTCATCCATTGCTATTTTGGGCCAGTTGCTCATGTTTTTAATACATAGGGAAAAAATGATCCATCTCCAATAATCAGTGTGGGAGCCAGAGTTTGGGGACTTGGCAGAGCAGCTGTGCCCTGGGGGATCTGTTCTGGGGCATTCTCCAAGCCACAGCTCTGGGCAGCAGCTGTTCTGCCAGAGCTACTGGGGGACACTTGGGGGGTGAAGCTGTAGTGAAGACCCCTCCCCTGGGAGCTACTGGGCCCAGGCAGCCCTAGATCCCAGCTCCAAATCTTCTCACTGACACCTGCCGAGACCCTAACTCTCACTTTGCAGAGGAAACCCCTCATCCTGTTTCCCATGGCCGAGGATGAGCCCTGATACTCCGAAGGGGATGAATGTGGGCTCCCACTCTTGACCTTGAGAAGGTCACTTTGCTTCTCAGAGCCTGCTTCCTCTCTGTTGGGTGAGGCCAGCAGTGGGATGGGAGGGCCAGGCCTTTCTGGTCCCTTAGCTCCACCTCTCCTTCTCTGCTCTGGTCACTACAGGCAGTCACCTGCCTTATCTGTGCTGACCAGCCATACTCAGCCAGTCAGCTGGTCCTTTGAGTGTCCTGGATATGCAGCAGGTCTGAGGCAAAAATCAGGAGTGCAGGGGACATGTGAGGGGTGCAGGAGGACTCGCGGTCTCACTGTCCTGCTACCCTCCACTTGGGTACTCCTCTTTCTTGGTCACCTGCCCATTTATGATTTGACTTGCTCCTTAGGGTGCCAGGCATCAGCCCCATCCTGCAAATGAGGATACTGAGGCTCAGACCAGGAAACTAGTGGACTGTACACACAGCACGTTAGGTCTGCAACCCAAAGCTCACTCCAGGCTAGACTCAGCCGTTTAGCATCAGGACCAGTGCCCTGAGCCAGCCAGGAGGGCTCTGCTGGAGTAGCAGATATGCGGGAACCCCCCAAGGCTTCTGCCTAGAAGCATGCTTCCTGCTCAGCAAGGTACTGCTGTCCCACAGCTCTTCAGGGCAGTCCTTCCCAAGCTGTGACGCAGACATCCAGCCTGTGTCCACTATACACTCGTGGTCTCACTTTCCAGACCTTTGTGGTGGGGGAGAGAGAAAGCAAGGTGGCCCACACATGACACCATCGCCCCTGCCACCCAACAGACAGAACCAGTCAATAGCCCCACTCTAACTGCAAGGGAGTTCAGGAAATGCCAGGAAGAAGGACAGATGTGGTGGGACGGTGACAGAATTCTCCAGGCATGAATCTCTGATGGACCTCAGATCTGGGGGACTCAGAGTCCATCTGGTACCAGTGGAATGATGACCCACGCTCATGGCCAGCACAGGAGGCACATGTAACTCTGCTGGATAGCACAGCCTCAATGTGGATCAAACTGCCTCCCACAGCTGGGTGTGGGGCTCATACCTGTAATCTCAGCACTCTGGGAGGCCAAGGTGGGAGGATCACTTGAGGCCAGGCGTTCAAGTCCACCCTGAGCAAGAGTGAGGCCCCATCTCTACAAAAAATAAAAATATTATCTGATCATCCCAGCTACTCAAGAGGCTGAGGCAGAAGGATTGCTTGATCCCAGAAGTTTGAGGTTGCAGTGAGCTGTGATGATGCCACAGCCCTCTAGCCAGAGCAATAGACCATGACCCCTTCTCAAAAAAGAAAGAAAAGAAAGAAAGAAAGAGAGAGAGAGAGAGAGAGAAAGAAAGAAAGAAAGGTCGGTCTCCTGGACACAACAACTCATGCATCCTTATTCTATCCTCTGAGGTCTCAGCCACCTGTGATTCTCAAACAGATGCCCTGACTGAGGAGGTCACTCACCTCCACAGTGAATAATGCCAAGAGCCCTCTGGGTCTCCCACCTACCTGCCTCTAGCAGGAAGTTTCTAAAAGGCAAACCTGAGCATGTTCCTGGCTTAGGGCCCTTCCACAGGTCCCCATTGTCTTCAGGACAGAGTCCCAGCCCTATGGCAGGAAATGACCACTTGCCGCCCAGCTGAGCCCCAGATCACTGCAGCTACATGAGTGAGCCCAGGCAGAAGAGCCAGTAGCAGAACCTAGCCACGTTGCTGACTTGCAGAATTCTGAGCTAAATGGTATTGCTTTAGCCACTAAGTACCAGCAGTGCCTAGAAGACCCTTCTTGCTGTCCCATGATGCATCAGCCCACCCCCTTCCCCCTCACTTCCAATTCTCCATGGCTCTCCCTCCTGTAGCCCAGAGTCAGGCACCCTCTCCATGCAGCTATTACAAGCCAACGCCAGCCCACTTGTCCATGTCCCCCACTGGGCAGTGAAGGAGTCTCTCAAAAGAAGGCTGGCCCACATATCCTCAGATCTGGAGAGAGATAAGCACACAGCAGATGCTTAATAAATGCCCACCTAATGCACTTATGTGTTGATGGGCAAACAGCAAACCCAGGAGTCAGTGGCAGCATGTCCTCCAGTGGGGACACAGGGGAGCCTTTGATCAGGATGACAAATTCAGCCTGGACCTGTTAGCTGGGCACAGGGAAGACGATGTTCTACCTCTTATTCTGGGAGGGAAAACTGGTAGCTAATTACAGGCACCAGGCCTCAAACTGTTCAAAGCAAACTGTGTCTCTCAGACTCATGACTCAGGAAACCAAGTAGCCAAATAGGGACATTGGCAAACAGGCAATCCCCGCCCCTGCCCCTGCCAAGCCCAAGCCCACAGACTCACCATGGAACAAACTTCTAAGTTCCTTGGTGTGAACCCAGAAAATGAAGATAATTCTGGCATCCATGCCATTGTCCTGCCGAGAGGAGTCCAGGACACACCCCGTGAGGAATGACCAGCCTTGATGGAGGTTGTCAACAGCAAATTCAGCAAAAGGCATTTGTTTTAGGGGCCTTTGAGAGACCACTGTTTGCACACTTCTCTGACAGTGGGAATTCTGACACCACAACCCAGGTGATATCTCAGGTGCTGCTGCTAAATTTTTAGGACACAATTCAACACATAAATGTCTGCTGACTGGGTGAGGAGAACGATGACAGAGTCCACATTCAGTGGACACATAGTGTCTGCCTGGCCCTGGGCTAAGCACCTTCAATGTATTACCTCATTTTATTGTCTCACCAAGTCTTGAGGAGATGTTACCAGCCCTATTTCCAGATGAGAAACTGAGTCTCACAGGATAGAAAAGCTTATCAAAGGTCAATAGCCAGGAGCCAGAGCCAAGACAAGCCAGGTCTGTCCAGCTCCAGGGGTGGCCTCTTCTCTACAGTGCCAGGAGACCTGCCATGCTGAGACACCTCCCGAATAGCAACCCAAGCCACCTTCCTGCTACATGGCAGGGCACCCTTCCAAGTCCTTTGTGCTCACTGCACAAATCATATCATAATGATTTCATGAAAGGGGTAACTATTCTTTTTTCACAAATAAAAAATTAAGGCCAAAGAGATGAAGTAACTTGCCTGACTGCTTAAAATATAGATGGATGGTTGATTGGATGAATGGATAAATGGATGATTGGATGGTTAGATGGATGGGTGGGTAGATGGATGTACAGATCAACAGGTGGATGAATATATAGACAGATGTACATATCATATGGGTGAATGAAGTTTGAATGGATGGATGATTGCTTGTTTGGAGGGAAAAATGGATGGATAATTGGACAGCTGGATAAATGGATGGATGAACAGATGAACAGATGGATAAGTGGATGAATGGATGGACAGATGGATGGATGGATGGATGGATTAACAAATGGATAGATGATTGGATAGATGGATGGATGGATGAATGAATGGATGGACGGATGGATAAATGGATGGATGAATGGACAAATGGATGGATGGATGGATGGATGGATTAACAAATGGATAGATGATTGGATAGATGGATGGATGGATGAATGAATGGATGGACAGATGGATAAATGGATGGATGGATGGATGGA